>JAQFYC010000504.1:0-54193 GCA_034694165.1 Tomocerus mixtus
TACAGTTTTGAAATAATTTAGTAGCTTTGTTGTAAATAATCGTGCAGTCCGTTGAAAATCGGAAGATGTGAATGTGGATTCTGCAATCAGTAGAACAATCAATCAATTTAACAATTAATATATAATGCATGATAGTGTATACTAAACAGTCTAGTACACTTTATGGTACTGTGTTGTGATTAGATTAGTGAACTAGTAATAAAAAAGCCCGCTATACCATACTTATCAATTTTTGCCTTGTGTTTATTATTTATTTCATTTTTATGATTTGCATTTGCATAAAACTTATTAGTATTTTTGCTGCAGCTTCATGAGGGTTATCATTCTTGTCAGTATAGTATTTGATAGATTTACTATGTACCCTGAAAAATGTTAACTATATGTAGTACATGTATCCTGTGAATTGCTTCCTCCAACAACTTACATCATTTCATGTTCTTTTGAATTGGTTCACAGACAAACGATATTACTTGGTGCGGTCCATTCCATTCTCGTGGTACTTCATTGGAACATTTGCCCTCATCGTCGCTTCGGCTCATTTTAAACTCCTCAGGCAAAATGGATGAAGAAAATTTAGGATTTTTATTAAGTAACCTTCAAAGTTAATGTACTAAAGTATTGTCTTTGATTTTTAACGTGAAAAGCTAATTATGTTTAGTCTAAAGGTAATAGTCAGCACAAAAGTATAATATACTAGTATACTACTTTGTAGATAGTATAGTTTATTAAAAGAGGAAAATTTTAATATGTGCGGCACATATTATCAGGCAAAAGGTAAAAATTTCACCCTATCCATTCTAAAACATTCTTGTTGCAAATTTCACTACATATTACCATAAAATATCTTGCGATTGTTACCTAATAGTTGTATGTGGTGTGTTGTATGTGGGTTATGCACAATACAGTTTGATTATAAAGTTACGCACATTAGAGATTCCTCATATAACCTTTCTCCTATTTTCCCCTTTTAAAATGCCATAGCCATAACAAGAGCTTTCTTCTACTTTCCAATGTAAAGTGCTAGTCCCATATATAAGCTTTCTCCTAAGTAAAATGCCATAGCTTCATATCCCTAATGTGCCTAACTTTAGAAAACATACCTACTGTGTATTGAAAAGCAAAACTCTATTTAGTAATAATTAGCTTAAATGCTTCAAGTATCAATTACTATAAGTTAAATCACCCCAGATATTTGTATTCTTCCAAAATTCAGAATGTAGTCGTCCATTAACATAGCTTACCAAAATATGATATACTTTACACACTTCCTGAAATTGCACTTGGTTAAACTATATTGTAAATTGAAATAAATGTAGTATTTGCCAATTGCCATCAACGAACAGAGAACAGAGCTAGTGTAATTTAAAGGTCTTGTTATTGCCAATTTGAAACTAGAGCTGATTATATAGATAGTGTTCTACTTATTGTAAGAAATTTTTAACATACAACCCTGTGAAAAGAATATTGCCAATTAATTTAAAATGTTTGTGATTCTGTTACAGATCGATAGTTTGCTAATGAAGTAATCTTTATATAACGACATGCATAAATACTATATGCATAAGTAATTTGGTTAATTATACCTCGCTACGTTATCTTGTTGAAGTCTGATTTGTTTTGATAGGAAAGCAACACAATTTACTGTAAAAGGTGATGTAACTCTTTACTTATTTTTAAGTACTTAAATGAATCTAGTCACAGCGGAAGAAGTGGGGATAGATAATGCTGTATCATATTGTACAATATATCGTATGTACAGAAAAAATAGTACATAAATCGTTAATGTTGCCATTGTTGAAGATAGTAGCATTTAAAAGTTTTATTATATAGCCAGTAGGGTAGTAGATAAAGAATGTGTAGCATATTTATAAGATGGTAGTTTATTTATTGTGAAAGAGTAGTAAGTAAAATATAGTTGAACCATAGAACAGCTATTTAAATTTTTTATTTAAAAATATATGACGAAGCTTGTAATGTACTGTATATCTGATATATGAATGCATATGTAATTCTATATGATATTATGTAACAAGTGAGAATACATTCTATATAAAAGTCAATCACCGTAATGGAACAGATATTTTTAGAAGAATTACGTATAAGTAGCACAACAATGAGTTGCTAAAGAAAATAAAAATGCTATGAACTTGACTGGGTGCTACAAAATTATCAAAATCTATCGAAATACCAGTATAAAACTGCCAGCATGCCTTTGACATAATATGATATAAGGAAAACTGGGTACCTACAGATACTTTCAATCACACTGTAATCAAAATTGCTAATGATCTAACACCCACCTAACCTGTAACTAAATTATATTAAAATAACTATTGTAACAATATGTACATTCATTATTTTGAGACATTATCACATTTAGATGCAGAAGTATAGAAGTGAATACAGAATGTACTTAGATAGCGGTTAAAGTACAGAAATTTAGTTCTGCAAAAATATCCTACTTGATGTAATTACGTCGTATCTGTCGTATGTAAGTATTTAAAATTGTCCTGATCATTCATTGCAATACTCAATAGTAATTATATGTATATTAATTGGAAGAAATGTACATTATAATATCTCATCTAAATTACCTTTGGATCCGTAATTTACTTAAACTAAATACTTTACTAAATCATCATCTTAAATATAAACCTACTCAGTAATACTTATTACAGTATTTATTAATCCCACGGAAACAACACATTGGAGTTTAGGTTAAAAATATGTAATCCGCATTTCAAAAATTCCATAATTCTGAATTAACTGGCTGGCTGGATAACACTATTATGTGATGTAACGTTTTGCTAAAGAGAGAATATTAATTGAAATATCACATCTGGTTCGTTTTGGAAGCTAAAATGCATACATACCTTACTTTCTACGACGGAATTGTGTTCACTTACATAAAGTACCGAAATAACATGTAATAGCAGGATTTTCTTGGAGTAACTATTAAAATCACATATAATTAATAATTCATCAAGCTGCTCTAATAATTTAATTCTTATTTATACTTTTAATGTTATAAGATGATAATGATTGTGAGTGTAATAATAATAATAATAGCGTAGGCTTTTGTGAGATGATGTCATGCCCTTCCTATAATGTGTTAATTTACTGTTATTGTTTTATATGAATTATGAATTTGCATTATGTCCGGATGATGAATAAATTAAATAAAGTGATGATAATGATAATGTAAGGAAAGAGGATATCATTTCATTTTACAATACAGCACAGCGCAGTTTATTTTTCTTCGCTTTTATATAAGTGTAAGGCACATTATAAAGAAATATTATAAGATTACATTACATATTACAATACATCTAAACAATCTAAGGACTAACTTGCTTAATAAACTAAACATTATCTCTATAACTATATAATTATAATATAACTAACGACCAACTAACAATTTAATTTAGCTATTTAACTCATCTATCTATAGCTATAGTATACAATACAATATTTATCATATCGTTACTTGATTACGTTACATAGAATGACAATCCCATGATATACAAATCATGCCTCTCTCTATCCCAATTAATTATCATCCTAACATTGTATTTATTCCTTTTTAGTAGTAAGTACAGTACTCAAGTACGTCCGATTGTATATAAATGCTTATAAATATCTTGCTGTCGCGTCGCATCGCATCTCCCCCCGTTTTATTTTATTAAGCTACAGCTACAGGTCTCTCTTGTAGAAAACCTCTTTGTTCATTTTCATTTGTCATCAATTGTATCTCATCTTCACTTAATTAATTGATGTATTTACTAGTATTTATAAGGTAGTCGTATTTCGTATATTGTAAACAGACAATAAGTAATTCCCGTTATACCTTGACATATTTAGCAAACATTTCCTATTCATAATTCATTTTCATACATATCATATCAGTAGCAGATTACCTTGTACTTAAGGATCATTAATTTAATTATTACGGTACTATACTATACTATATATACTCCTAATTAATACCTACGTTACATTAAACATAGATAAGTTAATTATTAATCCTACGTTTTACATTACTATATAATGGTATATATATTTGGTATGGGAGTATATAATTAATTAATGAAGGTATTGTGTGTGTACAGTTGGAGATTAACTAATATTTAATTAATTGAGTTGTTCTTCAAGTGCAGAATATACATAGAATATTCTTTATCATTAATAAACTCTAAATTTTTATCCTGATCTTGTAAATGTAGCCTAAATTACAGTACAATACAATTCAAACACCCACTATAAGAACAGACAGACACACTCGGAGGAGAACAACAATTATTGTAGCCCTTACATACGATTGTACTTTTACAGATTAAATTAATTTCATCATTAAATCAAACACCACAGAAAAAAGGCAAAGATTAACATTCTACATATACATTTATGCAAATACAACAGAAGGGAAGAGAGATTTAAATTTCTGAGATGAGGATAATATTTTTTGGAGAAAGTCCAAAGATTTAATTAATTATGGAGCAAATAAGGTATGTACTATAGCAAGCAGTTAAGCTAAGCTTAATCTGGTACGTAAATTATAAAAGTACCTAAATATGAGGCAGAATGTATCGCAAACCTTGAGACAAGACAACAGCATGGCTATTAAAGCTAGAGAATGTACTTAAGTGTCAGTTCGTTTCTTAATATTATACAGAGGAGTAAATTACTACATATAATACGTACAGTGTAAGAAATATAGTTAAAGAATTGAATTCAATTTATCTATTCTGAATTTAGAGTTAGCGTAACATAAAGTAAGTTAGAGTCAGAGGAAAGGAAATCACGGGAAGAAGGAGAAAGTTTTAAGAGGAGCACTTGACTTTAGTCTGTTCTGCTCTTCAGTTCAATTTCCACTTGAAGAGATAAAGATAAACTCACATCCGTTCTCCTAAATGCTATGCATATCTGAACCATGCAAGCAAAAGCAACGGTGAGTAGAGAAATGGAGTAAAATGTCTCACTTGGACTCGACCACAGTGAAAGTGAAAGTGAAACTGAACTGAAAACCAATGTGAAAGTTACTTACTTTACTTGAAAGTCTAAAGTTTTCGTTAACTCAACTGAAACAGAAAGTTCTTAAGAAACGAGACACCAAAGAAATTCTAGCTACATACCTACTTTATAGTATTATATCTCTATTAACATAACAGCTAATGTTTTGGTTCCAGAGAATGAATAGCTAGCTCGCTATCCATTAAATCGAACCTTTTCTCTAAGGATTCCCTTCCCTCACGTGGTTTGGTTTGGTTTGGATTTCTCATCTAACGCTAAAGCTAATAAGGAAATATTAGAAAGTCTAAACGCATTGAATTGACTAACAAAACTGATCTGGTTTACTATGTAAGGAGAAATAAGTAGGTTAGTTTCTTTCTTTCGCGTGAATTCTAAATTATTAAGTAATGAATGGGCTGCTGTCATGCCAAGTGTGTGCTTCCTTGTCTTGTAGTAAGTATTAAAGTAGAAATTCGTTCGTACCATAATTTATAGCAGTTATTAATTAATTCAACTAATACACTCACATTATCTAAAGCTAAATAGTAGATGCCTTTCATAATTGAAACGAAAACGACTGGACTCGATTGACTCTCGACTTGAATGTTCAACTTATATAACAATACAATATAATATTTATATAATATATCTATTTTATGATTTAAATAATATTCTTAGCTCACTTTCATTCCTCATCCTTCTGTTTCTACTGTCTACAGAAGAAATTATAATTAAGTATATTATTTGTAAATATATAAACAGCATGCTGAATTGAATTATATCTGTTACATTATAAGTTAAATTCTGTTTGGTAGACAAGGAGAAAGTTACTTTCACTTCTGCTTTCTCCCACTCAACTTAAGAAAAGTATACTATACAGGTTTAAGCATCATAAACTTTCCCAATCTATACAATAAACTTAGTTAACCGGCGAAGCATTTTAATTTAACTTTACAATTTATAGCTTAGTGATTTGGTTGAATTTCAAACATTTAGTAGCAAAACAAAATAACTAGATTCCTTTCCTTATATGTATACCATCTCAATCAAACCTACAATATAATTTACAATACACATTCTATTTAATAATATTTATCAGGCAAGATTTTGGGAAAATAAGACAGTTGTTAACTTTGATTTCTAGTTACAGGCTTAGCAATACAATATTCATATACAAACACAATACAAAACCAATTCATACTTAAAATCTTCACCTTAAGGATGCAATTGTCTGTTCGTATGAGTTAAATGCTAAATCCAAAGCTTAAAGCAACATTTTGCTGCAATAACTCAATGGAAAACGTACACAATTCAAAAATTGTATTGCAATTTGTATTAAGAGAAGCCAAAGTTGAAGAAAATTGGGGAAAGCATAAATTAAGTTTTGAAAAATTAAGAATTATATAGTAATGTAATGACCTGAGAAATAATATCAATATGGCAGAACACTTAATTAAAAAAGTATTTTCAGAAGTAGTCGGATAATCATTTTTGAGGTTAATCCAAGTCCATTCACTCACTCAAATGTACATAAATATTTCCTAAAAGTATCAATTTTATATTCATCGAAAAAGAAAATGAGTAATTGGTTACCAACAAAATATTGAATCAGGCTACATACATAGAATTTTTGTAAATCGACAGAAAAAGACACTAAATGAGTGACTAAATGAACCAAAAAAGTTGTTCTTGTTCTTGTTTAAAGGGATTCAAACTTTTGTGTATGTCATGCCATGTCAAGAAAGAAATCTATATTTATAAGGAAATATTTACCTACATGATACTCGTATGTATATCGATCTAATTTAATTTGATTCAATTTACAAATTTTCAGTTCTGTTTCATTTTTCAGCTCCTATATTTAGTTTGTTTGTCTATATCGTGTAAAGTAAGTCTTATTCTATACCCTTCATGTGTCACATATACAACGTTGTATGTATACCTACTCCTGCCCTGTATTTAAGTGTTTATATGTATACTTTTAAAATACTATAGTAGAGTAGACTTATGTGAGTGAGGTTAGTGGACTTGGATTTGGAGTGGAAGTGAGATTCCGATTGGGACTGGAGAAAAGTTTCTCTTGAAACTAGCTTCCAAGGAACATAACAGCATTCAAATAATATTCATGTAAACATAACTCAGTTTCACTTCATTTGAGTTGATTCAAAAAGTATGATCATTGATCAGCTAGCCTGGCCTAGCCAGGCGTAGCATCTAAAGTCCCAAAAAAGAGTAAGTAGGTAGCTCTGGAGAAAATTCTACAAATATATGTACTATACTAAACTATAACTAAACTAAATACGTATGTAACTACATCTTCTATAATATTTCTATTAGTAAGTCAAGTAAGGTATGTAGATAGGTACTGTATCTGCATAATTTTAAATACAGAGTACCTTCCACGAGTACCTACTAGTACATTACTAAGATACCAGACCACTACATGCATCCTACAGAATGTAAATCTTAGATTCACCTAAAATATAATAAAGCTATTTTATTTTATATGTATTATGTATAGAAAAGAAAAAGAATGAAACAGCACCTTCTCGTCTCATCCATTCCATTTACAGTAGAAAGGGAGTGGATTGGATCAGAGTGGGTTAAGTTAAGTTAAAGCGACAGAAACTAGACACAATGACTCACTCAATTCAGGATGAGACAGAATTAGATTTTTTAGCTACGGTAGCTATAGGTAAGTAAGCTCACATAACTTAAACTTAGGTATTTTGACATAACCCACTATACTTTTGTAGCCTGTAGCTACAAAGCATATAATACAGACTGAATCTGTGAGTAAACTTTAAACTTTCCCTTCAATCTATTATCCTAACATATGTAACACTACTTTTTCTAACATTTACACTTTACACTTTTAAGCTAGGTATCTTTACATAGGTAGGGAGGTAATTCATATAAAGCTTACTTATGTATATTATTTAGTACATTAAATAAATTCAAGAATCAGGAATTTTCAAAAGTCTTTTACAAAAACTAAACTTTTACAGTTGATTTGATACTTTCCTCTCCATTTCACGTTTACATAACTTACTTAGTTAACAAAGTATTTCATTTTATTGTCTTTTCATCCCTTCCTTCCTTCCCATAGCCTAAACACCTTTTCTGCGAAGCTAAGTCTATCTGATCTGTGAGTAACATAATAACAGAAGTCTTACAAACACATTTTCAACGCAAAATCTTTCTTTGTGTCAACGGAGAAGAGTTAGTAGTCAAGTTCAAGTCAAGACTCTTACATATACATTGTAAGTACACATTATAACACAATACAATACTCTTTGTCAACCTAACACTACTGTAGAATACAATTTATCCGATTTTATATAATAGTAGTACCACATAATTCAACAGACAATCTAGCATCTATAGTTTACACACAATTTTACCAACAAAAAGAAGAACAATATATACATAAAAATTTCTACATAGAATATAGAAAGCATTCCCAAAAAAAATCATCATTCTTATTCAATTCGTCACATAAATTTCTGTCTGGCCATAATTAATGGGCGTCACTGCTTGTAATGATTGTATCATAACGACAAAAAATTCATCAAATCAAACAAAACACAAGTTCACAGGCAAAAGGCTGCTCTGTGGTTTGATGAACACCTGTAAGGTATATTATGTACACACACGGCAAATAAATAATATCAATATCAATCAATTCACTATACTGTTACAATTTACAATATAGTGTTACAATTAATTCATTTCTTAAGTACAGGACAGTACATAGTATTCTTACAATCACTATTACACTCAATACTTAGTATAATTCACACACTATTGTTTATACAGTTATACTTATCAATACATACCGTTGACAGTCACAGTCTAACATATAAACAAACTTATTATTTCTTGTGTTATGTAAGTACAGGTCTGGACATTTATTTTGAAGCTGACTTGTGCTTCTCCTGTACAGAATAATATAATTGCTCTTGTAAGTTTACTTGTAACTGACATGGTGGGACTTGGATGCATTCATTCAATTCATTTTCATTTCCTAAAGTAAGGTATCCTCTAACGACATGCGAGATCTTTGGTTTTCGGTTTGTTCTTCCCCACGAACTAGCGAGCGACTAATGGAAAATAATTTCCATCCATCGATCACATCAAGGAAGAGATAATAGATAGAAACTACTGTAGTGGAGAATTGTTCATTCAATGTTCAAAGTTCAAGAAACTTGTTCTCTCGTCGTATAATCGTAAGTACATTACATTATTACATTTGCTTAAATACTCGTATCATTATAATAGTTATATTTTGTATTTTTATATCATATCATCATATATAAGTGTATCACTGTGGACACGACAATGTTTGTTTCATTTCATTTGGTAGAAAACTAAAGTTTCAATCTTGATAATAACATTAGGGTTCTTGACTTGACTGCACTGCCACCATTATACGCGAACGGACGAAGAACGTTCCTCTTGGCTTCTTTCACTTTCAGAAGTTTAGTACACAGATGTAAATAAAAGTGAAAGTTAATTTACATGAACGTGGTAGTCTTTTGGTGGTATTTATAAGAACATTATTTAGATAAATACCTACTATAGTACTATCACGTCTATTTCACGAAGGATTTAGTAATAAATGACTATATTGGTAGCATTTGTCTTGGATAACTCTTTTTTCAAACAATAATCTTCCTCTTCCCTTCAACTCCTTCCCTCAATTCATTTCATATTTCAAATTACAGATGATTTCTGCAGAAATGTCATTCATGATTGAGTTGTTGTCTCCGTGAACTATATAAATAAGTCTTGCCGGATGTGATCTTCAGAATATATTAAATTGAAATGAGAATGAGGGAAGGATGACGATGACGGAGAGCGGTGGTATGATTTTGGTTAGGTTATTGGTGTGATGTGAAGGTTTTGCAGATTTCTGCTTTTCTTTTCTTAGAGTTGAGTCCAAGTTTGGTTTTTGTTGAAAGAAAGAACGCCAAGATTGAGATTTGATAGTCAGTTGATTTGAGAAGGTGACAGTTACAGTCAGACAAGATGTCCCTCATGCTCCATATTGTTAGGACTGGGATTTGGTGCAAAAGTGGTAAGAATAGAAGATCTGCCTGGAGACAGAGGACCGTTACTCGTGATCAGTCGGCCATTAGGTTGGAAGCTCGGGTTTTGTTGTGGGCTCAGAGAGTTACTGGAGGAATTGAGCATGTTGTGTGAGGCGGAGTGCGGCAGGTGACGAATGCTACCGTTCCCCACGGGGCTGCCGAAGCCAGGAGGTGGGCAGGGGACGTAGCGGGCTTCAGGAGGAATATTGTACAACTCCGGAATCGGCGGCACCTGCGGTGGACGGCTTGAAGGACGTGGCGTCGTTCGTCCATAAATAGGCGCCTTATCACCTACAAAACACAAAAAAATCTCATATTACTTTTCTGGAGAAAATCATCTTTTACATACACATATGAAAATGACAGACATAGTAATAGACACAAAAAGAGAGACAGGATTTCAGGATCGAGACACAGAAAGAAATACTTGTGCCAAATTAGTTAGTGGCAACACAAAACTAACCTTCAACCTTGACAATAATAATAATATTGTACTGACTCAGCTCAAACTCATTCACTTATGATAGTTGGCCCTTGCAGTGGATTGAGTGAAGTAAAAGCAAAATAAATATATCATAAGAATAGTAATAATATCCTCAGGACTAAACTGACAGCTACTAAAATACTATACTACCGGTTCTTGTTCCAGTTTTCCATGTTTTCTAAGGATATGATCCATAAACACGCACATGTAGCACAAAAGGTAAAATAACACATCACCTACTCTACTTATCTTAAAATGTTGTAGCAAACTATGGTCATACTCAAATAACCGGAGCGGAACAATAGAAAACAGGACAGGAGGAGGTGGAAAACAAAAGCATGTACTTAGAATGTATGTAAGTAGATAGAAAATTGTCTAAACTTTATTTTGGCAACTGGGGAAAAGAAAAACACGTATGGTTTACTATTTACTTACATTATCTATAACTATAGCGAGAAAGAAACTCTGACCAAGGACAAAGAAACTTAACTTGGCCCATTCTCAAATAGCGATCTCTTGCTCCCACACTTACTTACGTGCACAATCTGACCCAACATTCATTCTGAGTACAAATATACTCAATACACACTTATAAATAGGTAGAGGTAGCTTTCTCCTTACAAAACTTTCACCAACACTCATATTGTTGTACAGTAGTACACCGAAATACAAATGTAAAACCACAGGAAACACTCTCAAGTTACACACAACAACCCATTTCCTCTTTAATGTTCCAATCGAGCAAGTCGATTCCAATGCAATGTATTACATATAGCGAAAATACTAAAAACCTACAGTACACAACCCATTAATAATGGAGAAACTACGTAAGTAATTTACTATGTGAAAGTACACAGACATGTTCATTATACTTTCGCCGTATATACAAAATAGAATTTCGAGAATGTCAAACTTGTACTATATTATTAGCATTAGTTATTATTCCTTTCGCAAACAAATATGTAATCATAACATTCCTACGAACAACAAGTTATGCTCCAAATTATGAAATCAAAATGAAGGAATTCCATTCTATGTAGGAAGAACAAGAACTGGAGTATAAAATAAAATAAAGTATCCTATAGAAGAGGAGGAGAGACCACAGAAATCTGCATTTATCTCCTACTTTATTCAATTTATGAATTAATAAGTTATGAAAGCTATCTTTGCCCAAATTCTGAATGAAAGTCTCCCGAAACAATGTGGAGAGAGTGAAAGTGAAGTAAATAAAACAAGAAGCCCTGTTAGGACAAGACAAGAAAGACTAGAAACTACATAGAAGGAAGAGAAGTAGACTAGACTAGACCAGAGGCACAGAAAATACCGTGCGTTTCAATGATAAAATAACCTACTTATTTAATGTTTCCGTTCTGCCAACTCTTTGCCGAGATATTTCCAAATAAACTAGGAGAAAGCAATAGAAACCCACATTAATAACCTATAACCTAACATATATAACCTATTTCGGCAACTTAATACGATTATCCTTCAATGCATCTACATTCTACAAGCATGGGGCTCCTACTATTCTCAATTCTCAATGTAGAATGTAGAACGTAGGAGAAAGTAAGTAAGTATCTGTAATTCTGCAATATTTGTAATGCACTGCAAGTCTTAGCTCCACTCACTCACTCAATTCTATATTGAATTAGCTTTCCCTTTCTTCCTATAGGATATTCCCTTGTACTCATCCCGGAATCACAGGAGCTACCTAAATCTTTACTATAATACATTTACAAAGGAAACCTCCATATACTTCCTTCGTACTATTACACAGACAGCCATTTCCAATCTAATTCAAGACATGTTATTAAAGCTATAGACTAATTTAATTCGATTTAGTTTCATTTCAGTTGTTATGTTACTTAAAGTAAGTATCTACTTCTTCCTATCGTATGTATAACACTTCTATTCTGTTACGATACAACTTACACTTACACTACTGACTCAAATAAGCTCATTTGCACTCTGACTTCGAATGTGATATGTATGTTAAGTAGTTTTCCTACTGCCTTGCCATTGCCACTGACACTACCATGTACCAAACGAAATATAAACCAATCCAATTTAACTAACTAACGTAACATAACATAACAGGGAACCCATCCAATCCAATCCAATCCACAGTACAGTACAGACACAGATCAATTCACTTTCTCTTCTTCCTTCTGTAACTCTAACAAAATTTCCTATCTCTTCCTTCGACTGTATTTTCATATAGATTTCCCACTTCTATAGATAATTAGCTTTTATTCAGAGAAATTACTTGCTACAGAAATCTGTTACATACTGACTGTACTATTTGTACATATGCCTGAAGTAAGTATATAAAATTTAATGCTGGCTGGGCATGGCTAATAAAAACGGTGGTCTTTTTTGGTCTGCTTTGGCTACTTAACTTTCTTCGAATCTTGCAATTCGGTGACTTATATAAAGTACAAACAAATTACTAATACCTATCTGTACTTAGAGAAATACAGTAAAACATCAAAGCAACTTCCTTCTAGCAAATCCGATCCAATCCTCATGTATTGAAAATTATGTACATACAAGGTCTTACTAATATTCTCCAAGAAAATGTATCAATACTTCATTATCAATAGTCATTAATGCTTTTTAATTAAGGCTATTTTTCGCTATTGGCGAAAGGAAGCCACTTAACTTGAGGCAAGAAAATAAGTAACTTAAAGCTTTGCCCAGAATTGGAGCAAAATTTTCAAATACCTACGTAACACTTGCAAAATTGTCTATTCTTAATTGGCATTTGCTTCTGTGTGCATTTTGATTGCCCCTTTTTACACAATTCTTTCATTTTGGACAGGACAGCGACTCAGTGTCTGAATTCAAGTAATTATATTGTGAAACCGGAATTTAGATTTTTTCAATTGGGTTCTATAGAAATTCGGGAGATTAAGAAAGAACCACAGAAGAAAATGTTTGTACTGGGCTTAGTGAGCACGTGTGTGTAAATTGTGGAATTGCCAAGCCAAGCCACACCCACAAGATGTGAAACGGTGGAGTTGCATTGGATTGGTAAAATATGTTATCAAGAGAGGAAAGTGGGTGAGAATAAGTAAGGAAGTACATAGCTATCATATAATGCTGGAGAAGCATCCATAACATAAAGTATAATCCGCACATACATCCGATCCGACTGAACTGGAAATCAATTCGATTAGATTGTATTGGGAGGAAAAGAAAGGTCCGAAAATAAATTCGTTTCAAGTTAGAGGCATTGCATTACACGGAGGTCAGGAGAAAGTCTATCCTGGATCCTCTACAGCTCCTCTCACACTCTTCTACACAATTCCTGTCTTGTCCTGTCCTGTTCCCCTTCTCACTTCCAACAACTTACAAGTGTTTCCCATAAAAGTGAGAATTTCTATTTATACTTTCTCTTCCTCTTCCCCAGCTTCAGCTTCTAAATTTTCTTCTTCCTTCTGGTCGGCTTTATCAAACTAAACTAGAATTCAGCTGGCATGGCATGGCAGGTAGTTTACCGAAAGATGTAAGGCATTTCTAGAATAGAGTAGCAAAAGCATAACAAGCTATTTAGCTTGTTATAGGGATTTGCTAGAAAACATATTAGAATTGGTACGGTATGGTAGGTACCTACACTTGAATCGAGATCGGATGAAGTGCTTAACGAATCTGTATGTGTAGCGCAGTCTTGTAGTATTTGGAATCTAGAGTAGAATAGCACAGGGATAGGGATCGCAAGATAATACTATAGAATAGTAGTAATGCGAAACTTACAGAGAAAAGACCTACATGATCATAGAAAGTCAAAGTGTGAGAAAGACGGAAAAGGAAAAAAATTGAATGGATGAGAAAGAGTAGAGAAGAGAGTAGAAAAAGAAAAGCGAGTTGGGTGAACACGGAATCGGAAACGTCCCATTCAATTCAATCCAGATGAATTGGGTCGCCTCGAAAGAAAAGGAAACGAAACGGAGCAAACGGAAAAAGCACTGCAATGCAAGTGTGAAAATGAAAGGGAAACAAGACAGACTATGTACATACACGGAACTAGAGAACTGGAGAAAATACAAGTCGACTGGACTGAACACTGAACTGAACTCTCTTCTCCAGTTGGATTGGAACAGACACTCTAACCGTATTACTACTTATAGGTACATCAATGTAGTACCTAGGTACTTACTTACGGAGTATACAAAGCTAAAAAGAAAGCTGGAGAAAGTAAACACAAAGAATCTAAAGAAAAATGCTATGTAATATAATGTAGGATTTCAAAAAGGCTATACAATCTTGTTCCGTTTATAACACAAGCAAGATTCAGGTCAAGTCAGTTCACACCAGTTTATTATGATTTTGACTAGTAAATATAAATGTACTAAAATATTATGACTGATGATTTGAAATAAGTAGATTGAGTAGTGAATTACAATAGTAGAGAGTTTGATTGATGAGAAATCTGTAATCTAAAGGTAAGGAAGTAGGTGGAAAAGAAAAATTTGTAATGCAAAAATAAAAACAAAAATAAAAAATTACATAGTTGGGAGTGAAGATGGTCAGTACCGATTCCTTGGTTATTGTACGCATTCCTCCGGAGGGCATCAACATATCCATCATCTTCATGGTGGTGTACATGACTGTCTAGCGGAGAGCCAACAAGATGTTGTTTTGGGTGTCGTGGCAATGTGCTTGCTCTCAGTCCTCCCATTTCCCTATAAGGATACCCTGACGAATGATGATTGATCTGATCCACCAAATATGTACTCACTCCAGTCCCTTTCCCACCGTCCTCCTATAAACCACAAAACATCATTCAAATATTAATACTCAGTTATATTACACACAATTCACAATAATATAAAGAGCTCACTTTATAAAATACTTAATCTAATCAATCTAAATGACACTTTTATTCATTCAACGATTCAACTCGTTCCTTTTACAGATCAATAGTGTCACATAACAAACAAAACAACTCTACTACATTAAATATCACTACCTTAAGTATTATTACAACACAAATTCCATTCTGTACATACAGGTATAATCACTTTTCATAAAAAATATCAAAAACGAAGATATTTAAGGTCATGACACACATTACAAACATTTTTGCCCGATTTTAGTGTGTGAATACTGTGAAAACAGTAAATCATATAAGAAAACTAATATTTCACTGAATACTGAAGGTATTTTTCATAAACCACAAAAATTATTGACTCTACACTTAATCTAGAGGGTAATAATATATATATATTAGTATAATGAATAGGTATTTATATAAAAATATAAAGGAGAAAGTACTTACGATATACTCATCATGATTTTCTCCGTGGGAATAGGTGGCACTTTTTTCCGATATGGACGACAGCGTTTCACCAGTCACGGTTTCATTGTATGAGCTCGGAGCGTACATTTCAATAGTGGCTGATTTACTGCTCCCCTGCTCACTAGCTACTCGGTTCCACAAAACACAAAACAAACGTACAATCAGTATTTAATCATCCCCATCTTCCCCTTATCTTATTCTCATTTCTTTTCATCACATTTCGATTCCTATGTAAGTACAGATATATACGTATTCTTGGCTTCCCTTTGTTTTCTCTTTTTTCCTCTTTGTGAATTCTGGAGGAGAATGAGGAAAGTCCAAACGAAATTATAGTATCCACATCCACCTTACTTTCTTCCCTATCTTTATTTTTCCCTTCACTTACATTACGTAATACTTATAATACCTTCTTATTGTTTCCAGTAAACAACTCAGACAGACTACTAAACTAAACCTCCTGCAATCTACTACAGGACGGATAGGTTTCAAGATACTGTACAAGTTGAATTTCTGTTTCCTGGAGAAGAAGATGTACATGTTATCTATCAGAGAGGAGTCTATCCCTCCAAAAGCTACAGCAAGAAGCTCCTCAAGAGAACAGCTATCTTATTTTTCTCCCCTCGCCTAGCTCGTGTGATGATAATACACTACAGGCTCACTTACTTCATTCTTTTTCGAAAGCTAGACGCTATTCTTGATTTCACTTTCCTCCTGCCTTAGTAATTTCTCTTTCTATTCATACCTATTATCTCACTTTGGTGAATATATTCACTACTTATTTCGCATCGAAAATCGAAACGAATAAAGAACCCTCTTTGTACAACAAAAAAATCAAAAGTCATACCATAATCATAATGGGGATCAACAAATACAATGAATACTCATTTTCTGTACAAAAAAGTATCAAAATCTTTTCAAGTGAGCATTCTCTATTTAAATTCGGGTCATTAAATAATTTCTACATAACTTTTCCTACTTGTACAATCGAAGATGAATAATTATTTTCGTAGTGTTTTATGGAATTGGAAAGTTCCCCTGACGAAATACCAAAATCAAAAACAAAAAAATGAACAAAAAATAAAAAATGAAGGTACCCTCTTCCTGTTTGGTCTTGGAATTAGCTTTTTTCTTGTAAACAAAGTAGGAGACGACAACAATATTAAGAAGGAGAAGGAAAGTGCCCACTATGGACACTGAGATGATAATGATCTTTGGTAGATCCGGTCTTCCATCCAGAATTTGTGATAATTTCAACTCGTGATCAAGGGCATACACTGTAAGAAATAAGAACCAAAAGAGTCATAAGAGAGTCTCACCTGCGGTCAATCTCTTTTTGGAGCGCCGCTTAAGGAAACAGGCAATAAGAAGAACATTGATGAGGAGCATCGTTGCGCCGACAATGATGAATACGCTTATGACCAGTCGTGAGAAAGGATTTGTTTGGAAATCACCGTCCCCTGGATTATTTGTATAAGAGTTCGGTCCTACTTCTATTTGTACGCAAGTCGCCCCAACCAAATACAGAGAAGAGAAAAAACACCGAGTCCAAATCCCAATTAGATACAGATATAGATATAGTACAGTAAGTAAAGTAAAGTAGAGTAAGGAATAGAGGAGTATAATATTTTAGTTAGTCAATCCACTACAATATAAGTACAATAAAATACACCCAAGCAAAAGGAGAAAAGAAAAGAAAACAACATTCACTAAATAAAGACTCAAACTCAAGTACTCAAGCATAGCACAACATGGAAAACGTTTCTAGTCAAAAGAATCTTATGTGACACTCGCCCTTGCAAAGAATTCCGTCATTCTCATGACAAGCTTATCACGCCCTAGACTAGAACTAATGCACTTACTTACAAACAACCCACAAACAACACTAAAACCTATACAATAATATTTTATATCCATAATAAATAATCCATACAACAAAATTGGCCCTCAAGCATAACACTACATACAATGATAACATGCATTATAGCTTAGAATTCAATTCATTTTACGTTTAGAAAACAAAAATATTTTTTCACATTACAAGTGTAGCCGTAAATTAACATATATTATGCAAGTTCCGATTATCTAAAGATTAAGTATTAATACAAAATTACATTCAGAAAATTAATTACCAAACGGAAAATTAAGCATACTTTTCCCGAAAATTAAAAACTTGTAACTAAATTGAAAAAATAAAACTTTGTTGCTACAAACAAGGTTAAAATCCTTCCGAAGATGAAAGCCACACTACTAGAGGGACAAAGAACAAAGCCCAAAGCACTAATTTGCTACAAAAGCAATAGCTGCTTTATCCAGACTTGACATAAATATATAGGAGTTATTAGTTTTGTCAGTTACACAAAGGAAGCATCAAACAAACCTACCAATACTTCAGAAATTTACGGAAATACGTACTTTGCAATAATTCAATCATTGTCAGCTATTTAGTTCTTGTGCTTTTCATTCGCAAAATATATCAATTGAATACATCCGAACGTTACATAAAAGGTATAAATGGAAAACACAAAAACAGAAGGAGCAACAATACACAAAATCAGTATGCGATCTTTATTTGTGTATTATTGAGCAGGCAAGTCATAATATACAATATGACGACTGAAAATGTCCGTGTTTTTGGAGTCGTCACAAAAGCACATGAATTAGAAACCATAAAACAATTATGAGAAAAACATAAAAGTTTGAACTAATAAAAGCTTCACATTATAACTAGAAATACAATACAACGGACAGAATGATCAAGATCAAAGGAAATCGTATAAAGAGCTCTTTTGACTTGACTGAAAATGTAAGAGTCTTGTCAAGTCAAGTCAAGGCAAAGTGAGCTGATTGAAGTTTGTATGCATTTGTGTTTGCTTACTTGACGTTTCCTGTTTAACAGTTTCCGTTGTGATGTTGCTTTCTCCTTTTACATTGACTGCGAGGATATTGAAGTAATATTCTGTTCCTAGGGCCAATTGCGTCACTGTAAAAGTTGTGGTATTTCTCGGAGTGACTGTAATTGTGCGGGTATTGTCCGACCCGCTTTTTGTATATAGGATTTTGTAAGACTGCTCGAATCCGCCGTTGAACCCGGGTATCCAGGTAAGAGTTACGGAGTCGTGGGTGAAATTAACAGCTCTGAATCCCAGGGGCGGCTCTGGAGTTGAAGTCACATTAAAAGAGACAGTATGCCTCACGTCAGCCAACTCGTTTCGGGCCACACATTCGTAGGAGCCGTAGTCATTCTTGTCCACATTCCGAATCTCAAGATTAGATTCGTAGGTCATCATATCCACCTGTACAGAAATAATAGCCGTCAAATCACCATAAAACAATAATAAACAATCCTAAATGTCCGGATTATACACATCTCTACACCAATTCTTCAGAACAACTCTTGAACTCCTGCCGAAGGACTCCAAGGAGTCCTCCATTGAAATTCAGACCCTATTAAGGGAAACTAACGAGCAAATATCTCATCATATGAACTCATAACCTTCCTTCTTATTATCTCTAAAAGAAATACACACAAGACAAGACCTCTGTACCGTATATCGCAATATATTTCAATTTAAATTCCTCGTTTTCAAACTTCTGTCTCGTATTCAGTTAGTTAGGAGATATTAGTGCCTCTTTGAATGACAAACTATAGTTTCAGAGAGATGGGATAGCTACTACATGCTGATAGGTACCTATCTTAGCCTAATATAGCATAAGTACCTATAGAAACTCAAAAGAAGCTGCCAATTCTAATATTTCTCATCTTACGGCAACTGCTTTGCTCTTCCAGTAGAAAAAATGATCTGTAAATCATTTTCCTAACTTCAAGTCTTACGATTAGAACAAACTTTCTCATGCGAACGAACACTCCAACATAAATATACCTACTAGCATTGCATATTGCATTTCCCTACATACCTATCTACTATATATACCTTTTCTATATCTTAAGATGCGAGAGACAGAGCACTATATTTGCAAAAATCTATGTAGGTAGTAGGTATATGAGTTATAGTACTCATCTTCTTTCGTCTGCTATTATTTTTATAGTAGAATAAAACATCATAGAAAAAGACGCAAAAGAATATACTTAAGGTATGTACCTATCCCCAGAATCCTAACATACATAACATAACAACACAGTGAGTTGAGTGTGTAGTCATCTCACATAGTTGCCTTGCACTACACTACACTAGCTAGGTACCTTATGAAGAGAATCAAAGACAGACGCTATCATTACAACAAATTACTCTGATGGAGAATTTTGCAGCGTCAGATCACAGAAAAGCAACTAACTTTACTTTCTTCTTATTTATACCTTTTCTTGCTCTAGTTTCTAAAATGACTGCATCCTTTGCCTTTGCTTTGCTATTCCTTGACTTTTCTACTCATAGTATAGATACAGATACAAATACAGTACACAAACTGTACAAACATAACATAACACCAAATATTTGTATCTATAGTTTACATGGAAGATGGAACTTTTTTATTTCGTTTATTTCTGACGCTGCTGGTACGCTGGTAATACTACGTTTATAGTAAGTATACCTATATCTCTACCTTGAGATCACTACTCAACTTGAATACAAACCAATGCAATATAATTTTTCCATAAACATGTACCCTGAAGGCCCTTGCCTCAACCAAGCCAAGAGCTACGAAAAACGACTGGGGAGGATATACAGTTACGAACGTAACTTAACTATTTGCTAGATACTTCCTCGAGTGCAATAGCAATAACTAAAATATACTTTTTTCTGAAGGAAGACTTATAAAGTGATATTTATCGTATCGAAATGAGCTACTAGCTATTGCTTCATGCATTTATTGGAAAACTCTTCTTTCTTGAAAATATATAGGGCATTCTGTGCTCTACTGTATATTCTCCAGCGTGGGAATGTTCTATTAAATGGAATAAAACGTAGCATCTTTCCCTTATAGTATGTACGTAGTAAGGAAATTTTGCTCACGTCACATCATACACATACACAACAGTATTTAGGTCAAAGAAAACTTAAGTCAGGATACAAAACTACATTACAAGGTAGAAATTGCGATAAAAAGTGCTTATATTAGCATCCTCAGCTCAGTTTCAGTTTCTTGCGAGCTGTCTGAAACATTCCACGCTCGGAGCACCAGCACCAGAACCAGAACCAGCTCCACTTTTCCACATCATCTTCATGTTGGTCAAACAAACATTTTACCTTCTATTTCTATCCGATCCCTACTCCCTACTTCATTCATAGTTCATCTTCATATGCTACAGCGATAAACACAAACAAATACTTGAACTTTATTTAGGGAAGGAATTTTTTTGATACTATCACTACTTATTGAACATAGGAAACAACTCTGCTAACAATAACTAATGTTTCTCTCAAGAGGTTCTTCCTGCAAGAAAACTGCCCACTTTTTCTCATCTCCAGCTTGCTGTATTAAATTCTGGAGTCTAATGGGAGTTAAGTAAATTCAAATGGATTCCCATTTTGGCGTGGCCTGGCCTGGTCTGGCATGGCATGGCAAGTCCAGTTCAGATCCAGACCATGCCATGCCAGGCCAGCCGTTTTTTTCAAGAGATGTCGACGGACAATACGTTAACGCTAAAGTAAATAAAGATATTAGACAGTAGGTACCTTATACATAGTACCTACCACAAATATCAATCTATGTAAGTAAAGTAAGTATGTATATATGCAGAGTGGAGTTATTGTAGCGTTTTTTGCAGGAATTACTTACCTTTTTGTAGACGATGGAATATTTGGCTGGATTTGTGGTTGCAAGGATGGGGGTACCTTCGTTGTACCAGGAAAAGGTCACATTGGGAGCTCCTTTGGCACGGCATATTAATTTCCCAGTTTCTCCCTTGTTGCTAGCCGCCTTGGCGATTTGTGGTGATAAATCAATGTCTGGTTTATCTGTTCCAGAAAACCAAAAGACAGGTTCATATTAGTATATACCAAAGAGAAGAGACCATCATCAACATTCGACTCTACTTATACATACAATAGACAGTGCACTCAACTGAACCTCACATCACAGACTTACTTATTGTTAGTATGTAGTCTCATCTCTCCTCTAGTAAACATTATTATTATTCTTACTTACTTGCTACATACTACTCTATTTATCCAGAAAACAAAATGCAAAATGCTACTACTTTCATATCAAAGTGTAAATATACATTGTATGTAGAATTGTAGCAAGTCTTAACATTTTAACAAGAGTAATCTTCTATTTGTGGCACAAAAGGATTAAAAAATATTTCATAAAATACAAAATTGATAATTAAAACGCAAAATAACCCTTTAAGAAGTATTTAAAAAATATCATACATAGCTAAATCATTAATTAGTGCCTACAATTACATAATGGATAGAATTTTTACTGCAATTAATCTCTAATCTGTTAGGTAATCCAATTTGGACTATGGATATTTAATTAATACGTAAAATAAATCTTGTTCTTTCTAAATACATTGTAATATAGTACGTAATGGGAGACTATATTCATTCTAAGCCTATTACTAATATACATGAGTATGTTTTCTAATTACTCTTTATAGCCTACACTTACACTTACTTAAGTGAATAACAAACACAAAGTTTATAAGCGAACGTAATTTCTTTTGAAATGTCTACAAGTACATACTTCATCAGAATTTAATCATAATCCAACACACACTCCTAAGTACACTTCCTTTGTCAAAAATAATAGTTGTTGCAACTAACACGACAACTTTCCCTCATTACTCATTCTGAAGCCCCGTTTAAAATTCATAAACTTCTGCCTTCAACTTATTCTTAATGTTTGCTTAGTGACAAACATAATGAACTTAAACATCATTAACGTTCCGAATCCGTCATTCAAAAGTGTCTGCAAATATTCCCGGAATTTGCCCACCCATACGCTCATGAATGATAAAAAGCCTACACATTTTTTTATTTTTGCAAAACTTTTCTTTTATAACCCTGCCATACGTAATCATAATCATGCCTTAGTGTTAGGTACTTAGAACATGACAATAGAGAAACCAAACACAATAGAATACAATAGAACACCAGAAATGGATTATATTTATAGAAAAGTTCATGGTGGTGTGATGTGATTCTGTCTGTGTTACTAGAATTACATTATACGAT
Organism: Tomocerus mixtus; assembly: GCA_034694165.1. Lineage (NCBI taxonomy): Eukaryota > Metazoa > Arthropoda > Collembola > Entomobryomorpha > Tomoceridae > Tomocerus > Tomocerus mixtus. The sequence continues at coordinate 23,029 of JAQFYC010000504.1, forward strand.
TTGTTACTGCTCTCTGGGCGTCATCTGAGACCTGAAAATAGTTTATGGGTTCTGATAGCACGTTGTTAAATACATTCTGTCTATCTGTAGTCTCGTAACTAGTGGTGGGTAGTGGGTAGTGTAGGTAAGTTTCAATTTTAATATAATAAAGTCATACATGAAAGATGTGACGTCTCTCTTGATGTCATGTCACGTATTGTTATACTATAGTACTGTTCTTTCTACCATTTCTATAAGTATATAGATAGAAATACATCTTTAATGAAGGAAAAATACTTAAGACAGTTCTACTGGGGTTGTGAGATTCTTATTATGACGTTCGCCTGTTAGAGTCGGATGAAATACAGCGTTCAAATCAAATCTACTTACATATACAGTATGTATGTGCATTTGCTGGTCTGAGATTACTTTGCATCCAGTAAGTGTAATGTAATATACAGTAAACTCCTACTCACAGAATAACAATAAGGGTTCGCTGGCCATTTGTCAATTCTATCCAAACGTTTCTATTACAGAGGCATTCTGTTTTCTATACGGAAATATTTTATTACCTTACTTTACTATGTTTTGTGTACTACATAGTATAAAATAGGTTATATTGTATAGGTAGATATTCCAGATATGTAGATATAAAAGCTAACGTAAGCATTCTTAGCACAGAATACCTTTACATAGTTTAGTTTCGATATAGAATAAAATATGGAGAGAGAGTAAATGCAATAGGTCATGTGAGTGACTGCTGAATTCACGAAGGATAAACTCTACTCACGTTTGACGATGAGGTAGATGGATTTATTGGCAGGCTGACCAATTTCATTGTCCACGAAACATGTATATGCGCCAGCGTCTTTGGCCGTTACTTTGCTGATGGTTAGATATGACTTGTTGTCCTCAAAGCCCCGCTGTGTTCTCGTGGCAATTTCCTCCATTTTAGTCGGGTCTTCGTGTGTCCACTTGACATGTGACTCTAACAATGGATTCGCATTGATCACACACACCAGCTCGGCAGTCTCATCCTCACCTACGGTTAGGTACTCCTTCATCGACTGGATGGAAGCTGGATCTGTTTCAACAACATAGACAAGAATACATTAGCATTTCATTTATTTCATTAAAACTTGAATCTCATCTCAATACAAATATTCTACATTACACTACACTGCAATCGTGCCATTCTGCGATCCCAAACAGATATACTAGAAGCACAAACACATGGGTGATACATATATTAACGAATCTGGATCTGGATCCACAGTAAAGATACATCTCTACTACATTTATGCATACATTATGCATAATTACATACAAAACAACTCGCCTCTTCAAAATCGAAATGAAACTTTGTTGCATTTAGGTAAACAAAATTTATTCAAGTACAACTACTCCTATTATTCTCCACTATTAAACTTTTGCTCTCATTTCAAACTAACCAGACCATTCCAGTAAATAGCGCAATAAGTATATAGACTTATAGAACTTATAGATACATACGGAGATACGGATATGCCTCTTCTCGTAGTTACATAAGTTTTACATACAGTACTATAGACATTCATTCTTTCCAGAATCAATTTCTAAAGTACAAAGTTCACCTACATCCTAGAGTTAAAATAACCTACTTTAATATTTTCCAAAATATATAGAAATTTCGTTTCGTCAGCCGAACAGAACATTACTACACAAAATACTCCTCTAGTATCAGTACTTTGTATTGCATTTCAAGTCTGCATTGAAACATCATCGTATTTTTATTTAAAGTAAACATTTGTGGCTTTAGTACATGAACATTGTTTATATCAACTTCAATCGCAGCGCAGTCTTAAATTGCAATTAGGTAACAGCAGAAAATAAAAGAGGATAAAGTTCTAAATATAGTACTTGTATTGCGTAAGAATATACAGTAACTATGTATCGTAAGAAAGAAAATATTGACAATAATTCCCTACTCTACTAAAAAAAATATATTAGATCCGGAAATAAGTTAGTAGAGCAATGAGGTCAAACGGATACATGTAACTATATCAATTCACGTTGGACTGGACAATAGAAAAAATCGGAACATGAAACAAAATTGCCTAACGATAGGAAACGAAAGTACCTATATTATTTGTATAAGCTAAATAATATAACGTAATGAAGCTTATAGGGAAAGCATTATATCATAGAAATAAAACTTACATTGAACATCCAAATCGATGACGAAAGTAGTGGCTCCTTCCGCGTTTTTCGCTTGACATTCATACTTGCCTTTATCTTTGCGACTCACGTCAGTGAAATTCAATATGTGATTGTCTACTGAAAGCTTTTTCGGGAGCGGCTTAACAGGAGAACCATTTCTTGTCCATTTGTAGCTGATCACAGGTGGGTTTCCCTTGGCCTTTAGAGCAATAACGGTCGAGTCTCCCTCCTTTACACTAACCTTGTCTCCAGGGCCATCATAGAATTTTGGTGCATCTGCAAATGTAAAATTTCCATTTAATATTGAACTTATTAAGTACTTGAGAATGGGAGTTCTCCATGATTTCGTGCATTACTTCCTGCATTTTCCTAGATATTCAAAATTACAGTCTCTGTTACTTAAATGAAATAATATTGTCGCTATCTAGGATTGCAACTGCAACTGAAAGCAAGTTCAGTTCACTAGGAGGATTCCTCTGGAGCATTATAAAGACTGGAGAGATATCTCATTCTCCAGAATGACTCTATTATTACAAAATGTTCTTTCTTTATTCAAACTGAGTGTTTTCTGTGTCTAGTCTGATCTGACGTGAGTCTCCGCTTCCCCCATCCACTTGTCTTCCTGCTGCATCGTGAAGAGATTCTTCAAGAGTGAAGTGAATGGGCATTTCCTGTGCCAGGACTAATTGGGTAGCAGTAGCAGAGTAGAGTATCGTATCGACTTCCCAGTTACATTGTGCTCAACTGATTGCCTCCTCCGTAGTATAATATCAGTTGTATTAATGGGAGGTAGTAGTAGTAGGTATCATATTGTTATCTCTGTCCTTAGATTTCTCCTTCCTACTCCATTATACAGATATATCTATCTATAGAATTCAATCTCTATCTCTATCAGTTAGTCTGCTCTGGTTCTTGGTTCTATTTTCTGTTCCGTAAGAGAGTGAGTGAGTAGGTGACTCATCCCGAATCCCATCTCACATCACATCCTCAACTCGAACTCTCTTTTCTCAAACCTACTTGATGATCACTTGAGAATGCCCGAATACTTTCCCTTCACATTCACAATTATTCGAGTAGGTAGAGTAGGTACCTTAGGTATGTAGGTTGGTATACCCCAAGAGTAAGGATACCACACCAGACCACGAGAGGAAGAAATAGCACGATCTCCGCCCACTTATTGACAAATCGAACTGCATTTGTCAGTCATTATGTACCATGAACGAACGGGACGCATATTTAAATACAAATACGCTGCAAATATTTAACTTTCAAAGTCTGTTTCTCCCTTCGATGCAAGAAATGTGTACAAAATGCTACATTTCTGCCCGTATTGATATGTAAACGACAGGAAGGATGCGGGGAACTATGTACATGCATTTACAGTACCTATCTGAACGTAATCTAAGTCAAGACAAGGCATTGCCCTGGTATAAATGCTATAACTGTGTTCTGTGGATAAGCTTGAACATAATATTGCTTAAAAGAAGTTCAATTTTTATAGCCTATATTTCTAGCACGTGTTTAAAGCTTGTTTCAAGCCAAAGACCCGTAAAATCTGATGATGACAGCATTTCAGGTCTTTGTACTACATAGACTATAGGTAAATGTACTTGGGTCGTAGAGAGAACGTATCAAAAAGATCAAAGCTAAGCTAAACGTTGCAATTTATCTGGTCTGTACTATATGATGTAGTTCATTTTACACTAAATAGAGCATTCTTTAGCATTATTTTGCTACAGTACATGAAAAATGCTGCCTGATGCAGGAAAGGAACTCAGAGTGGTATGGTATGTGTACTTACAATCAACTTGGAGAGTTGTGGAGTCGTGGACGCTTTTCTTGACGGCATCGTTATAAGCTTTGCATGTGTACACAGCATTGTCAAGCTCAGAGGTTAAGTCTAGTTCCAAAGTGGCCACCGTCTTCTTTCCGCCGTGTTCCCCATCCTTTGAAGAATTATTGTGAGAGGGGATGACGGTGTTGTCTTTGGTCCAGGTTACTTGAGCAGGAGGGTTCGAAGATTCCGACTCGCAGGTTAAGAACGCTTTCTCACCTTCCCTCAGCTTTTTCGGTTTTGTGCTGATATGGACTGAGGCTGGGGCAACTGCAGGCAAATACAAATACAGATATCCAATTAGCAATCCTTTCAGCTTCAGCTCCCTTAGTAATTTAGTTTTTGCTGAGTTCGCACTCACTTCATACTTATTACATCTCAAACAAGAGGATCTTAAACTAGGAACTCAACTCACATCCAGATCTCATCTGCTAACCGGATAGTAGGCAGATAATACTTATTAGAACATAACTGACCTGACCATGACGATCCATATACAGTAAATTCTGGTTAACTTTTATGACAGCTCATTATTGTTCACAACTAGGTGAACCCTGTCAGACAACATTGTAAGATTCCTAAACTCATCTAACAAATGTTCTCTTTATCCTTTGCATTATTGCATACATAACTTTGATTCAATGTTAATCTAATAAAATTAGCCATCTGGCCTGGCCTGGCATGGCCACATTCGCAAACTCAGCTTCCCTTCTCCTTGCATGAAATGCTAACGCTAACCTTGGATTTGGTAACTAATAAACTAGCTTAACGTCCATACTTCATAGTTTGTCCTGGCCTGGCCTGGTTTGTCTTGAATCTTCGGCCCACACTAAATTCCCAGAATTTTCGTGAACCCAACCAAAAAGCAGATAGAAATCTTTAATCTACATAATAACAAGCAATTTCCTTGCAAAACTTTTATATTGCCTATCGTAACAAAGATAGTTTGCAGGAGACCAAGTATGAAGTAAGTGGAGCAAGCCAATAACAAATCATCTCAATTATACGCACATAAAATGCTGAATGTAATAGACTCTGTAAGCGCCGTGGCCACAGCTTTGTTTCTGGCTTCGCAGCGGTAAGTTACTCCGTTATCAGACGCATTCGCTGGCAAAGCCAATTCGGCGCTCGCCATATTCCCGTCCTTCTTGTACTCAGAGTCCACCTGCAACAAAAACATAAATTATTCAGTTGACATTTCGGAGGAAATCCAATTTTACTTTAATTCTCATTGTGACATTGTCCTCCAAGACTTTTATTTACTACTCACTCTACCTAATACACATTACATACATCTAATATTTTATGAGCAATTCTAACTCAACTTCACTTCACTCCATCACAGAGCGCATTTCATTCACTTAACAAAAATCATTGTACAAAATACACCGTAGTACACAAAACCACATTCTACAAAATTCAGCTTCCAATTCATTTCCAAAATGTCAAAACATAAAAAATCATGGTCAATCTACACGTATACAGCATAGCATAATGTATTTAAAATTGGAATCTTTGACATCTACATATAAACATTAATATTTAGATTAACATAGAAGTAAATTGTAATCCAATTTTTAGTTTGCCAATATTTAACTTTAGATTAATTATGAATTTTAATCCTTTTTCATTCTAAAAAATTAAAATTCATTTTCCTGTTCATCAGCAACAAACCAGTATTAAGTCAAATAAGTTACGTAGGACAAGGAAGGCAATAAAGTAAAAATTTATCATATTTTAAAGAGTGAATAACTAAGTGGAACAACCATACAAATAATATGACAGCTACCATGCATCACATCAAGCCATAAAATTCCTGCTTACTATATTATCATTAATTCATGTTCCTTTCACATGTACCATCTATAGTGTAGCATTAGACACATTTGTCATAAAAACAAAGGATAGGTAAGTGTGTAATAAAAAATTATTCTTCCAAGAATGACACACTGACAGTAGATAACAATAACAGTTAGTAGTAGTTAGCATATAAGAGCATAACGTTAGAAATGAAGTAATGTTCACCTTCTTATCGCCCCTGAACCAGGTGAGACTGGGCACAGGATGACCCCCGTCGGAGGTGCAGTAAATTCTCTGTAGAGTGCCAGCAGTGATGTTTTGACTTCCCTTGTAAATGCGTGGCTGTCCAGGAGGTTCTGTAACATTCAAACATTCCATACAATTGATAAATGATCTATGTATGAATATCTTACTACATTATTTATAAAGAATGCTAAATATTTGTGAATGTTTAAGAATTTTTTGTATAAAAAAGCTTACGAATGACATTGATGGTTTGACTAGTAGCTTTGGATTCGCCAAGTGCAATATTTTTGCCATGGCAGGCGACTGTAAGGGATCTGTCAGATGGTTCCACTCTGAAGGTAACATTAGACGTTGTAATGTATCCACCATGAGGAGATTCTTTGGAAGTGGTATGAGCTGCTTCTAAGGGTTGTCCTCCTTTAAACCAAGCGATCTCAGCCCTTGGATTACTGTTTCCCGTATTGCAAGTTAGTGATATCTGATCTCCCACCTTGGCTTCGTTAGGACCGATAATTTTAACTTCCTTAGGGGCAACTGTAATTAAAACAATAACAGAAAACAAATTGAAATCTTCTCTTGGCTAATTATTCTCCTTTTACTTAAGCTTATCCGCTATCTTTACTTAAGTTATACATACATACTACATACATACGTAAATGCAGATTTAGTATGCATAATTTTCTATTTATAGTATGTGCTTGTCTGCCTGCCTCCATGTAATAAAGTATTTAAGTAGGTAATTGTACGGGGAAACCAGTATACATAGTAGGAGTCCTTTTCTCTAATCAAAGTTCTTATCTCGTGTCACTGACGCGAAGGTAATTAGTCTCATTTTACTTCATCTCATTAAATCTTATCTTATTTCGCAGGACGAAACCAAAACTATATGTAACGTGCGTACATATACATCACATAGGTATACAATGAATACACTCAGCTTCAGCCCTGTCTTTTCTTATCGTAGATAGTTTTCAGCAGAATATTTGTCTAAAAGAAAGTTTGTCTTATAAGTAAGCAGCATCTATGTATATAAGAAGAACTTTTAGTAAGAACTAGAGGAAAAGCCCTCATAAACTATGTATGTTCTGTGTAACATAGTTTTCTTATTAGAATGAGCCTATATAGGTATATATAAGGATCTGAGACTGACGCCTAGCTAATCGCAAGTCACAGTCACAATAAACTTCCAGTTGGCAGAACGTCCGATTGATTAGAGAACCGTGAAGGAAAGGAACAAGTGAAAGCAACACATAACACACACTACTTAACTCAATTTCGTTACGGCAGACACTAGCTACTTATAGCTACTTACTTATATAGGTACTTGGATAGGATACCGGTAGATACATACATACATACATAGAAAGCTAATCTTGAGCCGGGCCAAGGTACCTAACATTTTATGCTTATATTCTTATACTTCATTTATAATCCTACTTTATATTGTACCTACACATAAACTATATAGTTTCAACTTGAGACTTTGAGATTCACGCGGATAAGAAAACGACGACGCTCTTTTACTTTTTCATCCGCCTCGACTCGATGAAACAACATCCTGCTATTTCTGCTAAACATTTTGCAGCAAAGCGTTACATAGCAAAGCAAGGAAGAAGAGTTATTTTTTATTCAGAAGCAGAAGCATGCAAAACGAAAAAAGTTTAATAGGTACAAGTTCCCAAATTAGTCAAACAACAACTCAACTCACAATAACTTATCCTCACATCTCTCTCTAATTCATTATTCCTGAATGCTACATACCAGCAGCATTCATCCCATTAATTCGAACTATTTGTCATTTTGTCAACCTATTTCTGCTACACAAGAAATTCAAATTAGTGCAATATTATTCATCTAAAGAGCAGTCCAGGTATTTGCAACTATTTATTGCGTCTTTAAGTGCATGCATGACATATTAGCTAATTTATTATATAAATTACATTCATTTATTCTCAAAATATACATTACAAGATCTAGAAACAAACATTCCTATTGGGCTATGTAATTTAATTTAGAATCTTTTCTAATTTCCTTGTACGAAGTTTGCAATAGTATTGCAATCAAATAAAAAGTACTTGATGGTACCTAGTTAGTGTAGTCCAGTAGTTACAGAGGGGAAAATACATTTATTACTGTACACTGACTTAAAACAACTAAAATTTGTCACAAAGACAGCAATAATGTTACAATTTGGTTTTTAACAAACATATAGCTATTGAATTGAATAAAAGTTTTTGGTAATGAATATTACTTGCTTGGAGGATATAGATGGAAATTTAACATGGAAACTGAACCCTTAATTACACATAGAACAATATCTTTAGTTGAAGATTTCTTTAGCTTACACCTTTTGGAGGACATTATTATTTAATTGATCTAGTTAATATGTACATTGAAATAAAATGTAGATCATAAAAATAAAGAAATTGTCTCTTTGCACATACATTAATATTTTCCAATCCTCAATACTAAAATGCACGTTAATATTTAGTTTTGTCCATCATGATGAGCTACGATAAGTATTAATATACTATTTACCTCTTTACTGTCTACATACATATTTTTATACAGAGCAATATATGCATAAATAGACATAGTATATTGTTTAGGACGATACTAAGGATAAGCCTTGTTGTTTCGTATTAGTGTTCCGCTGTGCTATACAAAATAATATAAGTTAAGGCAGGTTTGCTCACTTCACTGACTGAGAAAGTTAGCTACCTGAGATACCTCATAGATATTTACAACGACACTAATACTGGGAAGACAGGACAAGAAAAGAGTAACCGGCTAGATATCTCCTCTCTGCGGGAGACATTACCGTTACCATCCGACTCCACTGATGCGATCTCTACTATACAGTACAGTAACAGATCCTAAATCCTACCATCCTACACAACATAACATAATATGACTTTCCTTTACATTTGCACAGCAAGGAATATGAGAACCGTTAACATATACAAACATTCATACAGTAGTACCTACAACCTACACAACAGTTTTACAACAACGCATTGCTTCCTGGCATGATATGTATTACTTACAGTATACATACATAATACATACTAACTATTATTATAAGTACACATAATATACATACAGGGTTTCCTTAAGCTTTTGTATACTTTATATACTATTGTATCTATATACATAACATTTAGCCACACTCCAGCTAGAAAATGAAAATTGTACATACGTAAGTACTTATATCAAGTGTGAGATACAATATTCACTAACCAAACCAAACCAGCTACAGAATACCTTAGCTAACTACTTACTACTTACATTACATACAGGACAGGGACAACAACCTAGAAGACAAGTGCAACACTACACTACGGACATTAAAGAATAGCGTGAGCTAGTCTAGTGGCAATGGCAATGTTATGTTCTATGCTGGTTGTTCCGAACCACTTGGCTTTATTACGATACGTGGCCATTATTCGTAATTGTCGAGGCGAAAGAAGATACTCATGTGGGGATTTATTTTAAGCTCTGGCTAAACAGGTGCACCTCGTATTTCGTATAATATATTTTTCGAATAGCAAAAGCAAATGCAACACTAACACTAACCTCTTCACTCTTTATCTCTACAACTGTTACTACTATGACTATGACTGTCCTATGTATTCAAATGCTGCATTTACTTACTCCTTTAGGTAACTACAGATAAATAAATAGCATTTGTGTAATCTACACAATATGCTTCCTAACATTAAAGCAACAGAAAAAGAGTCAGACAACCTCTGCACACTAATTTTTTCTAAAGATTTCACATCTTTCATATCATAATGACAAAAATATTATCATTAGATGCTCATTTCATTTAACTTTACATTATGTAGATATGTACATAGTAACTAAAAAGTAATAGAACAAGTGGTACACTACGGACAGATATATCCACAATGGTTTGTAACTCCAAATAAATTTATGTGAGAAGAACAAAAAACGTAATCTCTTCGGATTGCACGATTTAGATGTAGGAATGAGCATGAAACAAGATCTGCTTAACTAGTATACGTACTACTTACATTTACCATTACATTACACTTACAGCTGCACCACACCCCACAAGAGACATAAGACATACTTTTTTATCCTCCTCATAGAATGTGCACACAGAATTATGAGTTGTTGTAATTGTATTTGTACCACTGGAAGTGTAAAATGCAGTTGGTGTTCCCCTGGTCTACTTTTCTACTTATATGTACAAAGTTTCCAATGTGTCTCTTCAAATTCCACTTTCCTTGGAAACTTGGGCTTGGAATTCCGCTACTGCACAAGAAACAACTGTATTTGTCTCAGCTTTGCTTAGAGAAACATATAATGCTCTGTCATAATTGCAATTGCAGCTTGCATTGGATGAATAAGAGTTTCTATGTAGTCGTCCGACTTTGACCTGACCTACATTCCTTCATCTTCATCTCTAATTCCTTGGTATTTTGGTGATGATGACTTGTCTCCTCATTCTGCAACTGCTCCCTACTTACATTACAAAGAGGGAGATTTGGCTTCCAAACCCAAACCACAAAGGCATTAACTAACACGTTAAAAAACAACACTCGTGAGAGTTTAGATGTCAAGCGACACTTTTACATGGCTATTATCTCCTTTAAGTATCGACATATAATATGTCTAACGATGTCGTTTAACCCGCCTTTTACTACCGTGTAATCATACTCGCACCCTGCCAACACACAAACCCCTTCTTTCTTATACTTACTTACACTTGTGGGAAGCCTAAGCTCCAGATCCCACAAAATGCCTTCATCAGCCAACTATTTAGCGAATGTATGCAGCTGCAGCACACTTACAACTTAAATAATCCAAAGGACAAATGTCTATAGTCTCTTCTATATTATCTTTCAGGAAGGTCGCACTCTTAATACTTAGCAATACAATTACTATATACATCTACAACTTTAATTAGCATTACATACTATTACATTACATACACTAATTAAAAAGGAGACTAAATACGTGAGTTTTTCAAGTATTTAAACATCCAAAATTTTATTTTGCTTTGTTATTTAAAATTCAAAACAAGATTTACAGGTATACACCATCTTCTTGCAATACAAGTACATAAAATATATACAAAGGATGCTTTGCATGTTATTTCCATCTCACAATAAAATGGCAGATGTAATTATAGTGAAATAGTCAAACATACTCCGACAGACAGATAGTATAATTAATCAAAAACTCAATTTGCATATTTGGCAAGAAGGAATTCGCAATAAGCTAAAGAGAAGATTCCAAAAATTGGTCTACATAAGATTATGTAGTTAGTTAATCGTTTGTATCAAGAAGGTTCAATTTGGCTATGCCAAATATTTAGCAAAATAAAAAGGTCAAAAGAGTACAAGATATACTTATGTACATTATGAATAATTGGTGCGACTCGTCTCGTGAGTTGTAGTCAGCAAGAGAAAAATAAATGTTCACTCTGTTTCAAAAACTAGAATATAGACAGAAACTTAAACTATTCATTCTTTCTATTCTCACAATAGCAATGCCACTATTGTACCTATACATACATGTAGGATGAGTAAAAGTGTATAGAAATAGAAAAGAGAGCTCCTTGTTCTTAAAATTGTATATAAGTAACTAATATAATATAATAGAGTGAGGTAGGAAGTATATACGTAGTGATACAACATAATAGCATTCTGACACACAAAGGCGAGAGAAACAGAGAGAAGCAATCGTTTTCTTTTCATCTCTACTACACTATTACTGCCTCCTTCTTCTATTCAATTCCTTTTCTGTGGTCTGGTCTGGTCTGGTATGCTACGGTATGCTATTGTCACGCTCGTCGTCACACAGAATCCTGTCCTGCCTACTTACGCTGTTATAAATTATATCTAACTTTAACGAAGACATTCCGATAGTATAATACTACTGATATAAGTAATTGTGTAAAGGAAAGATATAAATGTGAAAAATCTTGTAAACTGAACACTGAACTCCTTTGGCTTTGGCTTGGCAAGGCAAACCAACAAATGACGATCTCCTCTTTTCAAAATAAACTTTCTCTAAAAATGAGAATTAAGAATACAACCTTAAGCTAAGCTTCTTTCTAAATTCTCAAATATTACTACTAAATAGTACTTACACACTTTTGCAAGAAGAAAGACAAAGCACCAGAAAGAGACAAGAGTGCTAAGATCAAATAACTACTACACAAATAATCCAAACAGAAGATACGGTTTCCTTTTCTTTACGTTCTTTTATTCTTACTACATATATTTATGTACTTGTCATATCATGGGTTTAGCTGGTTCTGGTTCTGGTTTCATTGATAACTGAATTTGAGTGACAAGCCATCTCTTTCATTACCACAACACAACTCAGAAAGACATTTGTTATATTAATCGTGTGATGTGATGTGAGGAAGGCAAGAGCAAAAGCAAAAGCATGGGACCTTATATTATCTGTATAACAAAGGAGAGCAGAGGAGACGAGCCCTCCGATAAATTATGAGCCAAATAGGATAGGAAATGCCAATTCCATTTTTGACTGACAATCATATATCACCAGAGATGAATCTTGTTCTTGTTTCTTTCGGATCTATCTCCCGAAGCATTAATGTAACAAAGAATCTATTAAATATATATGGGAGTAAGTGTAACTATTCTTTCACTGTAACGTAACATGTAAGTAAAAATGCTTTGTTTTGGCTTTCAATGAGAATGTCTCTCCCTATTTCTTGGCAATTTACACGTATAACATAACGTAACAAAACATTCCATCAATTTCTCTATCTCCACTCTACTCTCATTTCTATCCCAATCCAAATACATACTACTTATCATCAAAGCCAAAACCAAGGAGCCAAAAAGAAAAAAACAAAACATGCCACGCCAAGCCACAAAATCACAATCACACTATTCTACACAATACATTCATTTTTTCCACAATCTCGTAATAAAATATAGAAGAATACTCTTTACTCTCTCATTTCCATCGGCTTAGCTTAACATACATCGTAGTATCATCCAATTCATAATAAAATATATAAAGATCATAGGAACAGACTCATATTTATATTCTACAGAATTATATAAGTATGTCTATAATAATTCCAATGCGAAAATATTATACATAGAAAGTCGAAGTGCAGATATTCGGTTTTACTTTTACTGCCGTAGCATTCATTTCTTAGTGCCAATTCCCTCTCATATTTATTCCACTATTTTCTTCTTAAGGGCTTTGCCATATTTCAATATGTAGTACTAAAATAAAATACAACTTCACTCGTTCACTCCACTCTCATTCGCATATTCCTTTCAAAGATATATTATAAGTATATATTGATATGTACTCAAACATATCCAATCCAACTTCCCACAAATCCTCCTCCATCCAATCTCAAACATAAAAAGATTCCTTACTTTACGTAAGGAGAAAGTAGAACCAGTCAAATCAATCACGCACGCACACTTTCACTCACTTCCCTATGGATGGATCTGGTAATAAGAATTCAGCTTCTTATTTCTGGCCTGGCCTGGCCTGGCCTAGTAAGTAAAGTACATAAATGCACTCAGAAGGAAAGTAGGGAAAGGGGAAGGCAAAGAATACACTTTCTGAGCTACATTCATACTAATACAAATATGTACTACATTACATACACACTGGGAAAAAGAGCTTCATCATTTTCACTGAACTGAATTGAGTCAGTCGGCATAGTATAAGTCTAATAGGTTGTAAAAGGGATCTACATATGAAAAATGCCTTACATAATAATAATATGTTGTTAGCTCCCTATAGCAGATTTTACAAATGCCCTACATACTTTCCCTACAATGTAGATTGTTCACAATCAGGTCAAACGGATATCCGACCTGTTATAAGTTTTTATTTGTTTAGCAAGCTATTATGATTCTATAAATCTATTCTAAGTATATGATAATAATTTTAAGAGAGAAAATGCTCTTCAACATTGCAAAGATATTAAAAAGATTGATTGTGATTAAAATTGCAAAATGGATTAAAGTGGAAGTTTTATGATGGATAATTCCAATTAGACTCTATACATAAATTGTGAGTGATTAAAAGACTTACAATTGACGGTGAGGACGACATCAGCAATTTTTGGAGTAGGGCTCATGACATTACTGGCCTCACATCTGAATCGTGCCAGGTCGTCTTTGGTGTCGGCAAGAAATTTCAAGTCGTTACGTGACTCCCGTCCTGAAGTCAAATAGGAAGCGTCGACACGCACATCATTTTTGAACCAAATTAGTTCAGCGAGGGGGTTTCCACCTCGAGAAATACAAATGAGCAGGACTGATTGATTTTCGCGAATCGTATCACCTTCTCTGTATCCATCAATTCTTGGGGCACCCGGCGCATCTGCAAAAATTCAATTCAAATTTATATAATAAAGTACATAACTTATAACCACTGCGAAAAAAACTAGATCAACCTCAGTTAGTTTAGCTCATAAGACTCATAACTCAAAGCGTCACTCTAAATTCTCATTCTCGCTAAACTACATGCATATTTACGTAGCAAGTAAATATGCATGCATACATAAGTCAAGGAATGACATATATTTCCTTCCATACCATATTTATGAACATTTTGCTTTGTATAAACATACAAACCAATACATCAAACAAGGAACTAAGAAATTTATATAACCTACAGAACATACAGAATTCTTAGGACATGCAGCTTCCCTAACATAACAGGACACGCAATGTTGACGCATTAAACTATCTGTACATCATTCACATTTCCTTTCCCGTACGCTATTAGTTTTCCTTACAACATAACAGAATGAACGTTGGTTGAGACACAGCCAGAGCCAGATATATATTATTTCGGGACAACTTCTCCTTCTCCTGAACTCAAGACAGTCAATGTTGGAAAAAACTCGGAAAATCTTCATTACGCTCCTTGGCACTTCCAGACTCATTTTCTCCTCTTAGTAACTTTCCAAGCTCGTTTATTAGTCTCCTCGAGAGGAAAACGTAGGGAAGACTCGACAGGAATGACTTATATCTTTCCTAACTAATGTAATTCATAACTGTTTTCAAAAGGAATTTTTATTTCTATTTCTTACACTTTTTTAGGTTGCCTAAATTTAACTCTATACTTGGTCCTATGTATGTTATGTACTACAACTACTACGTAGAAATTCTATGTAAACACATAGACACACATAGGTGGGTAGCTAAACTGCCTTTATGTCTAACTAGTGTAATGGAGGCTCCGTAACTTTTCCTAGATACTTTTTACTGCACCTGGGATCTCAGTTTATTTTTGATTCATGAGAAATTTTTAGAAAAGTGACAGTGATACTAACACTAGTGACGCTAACTAGAACTTAACTAATAACACGTACTAGGTACTATATGTTACCTACAGTAAAATTACTATACTACAGATATGGTACACACTACTAAAAATCAAGTTAAAAACAAAGTAACGTAAAATGTTTTTTAGTTAAGGGCAGGGTTAAAAGTCTCCTTGCAAATAAGATGGGACATTTGGAGTCAGATCAGAACCCGGACCAGGAATGACTTTTGACTTGGCTGCACTGTCGTTTTGGATGCTCAGACTTCTCTTGGCACGAATTCTGCGATTTCCTTCTTTGGTAAACTTCATAAATTCTTATTGTACATAGACTGCAGTCTCGAGACCCGAGTCGAGTCGACTTGAATTCCCTTCCTCCATGGAATCTCTCAGAGGAATTGAAATCCCAAACCAAACCAGAGCAGAGTAAAAGACAAGACACAAACAAACCCACTGCACTATCACTATCCTATGTATGATCCCTGTACAGCGTACAGTAAAACTATAACGTAACGTTAACCTAACATCCATATGGATTGCACATAGTAAATCTCTTGGAAAAAATAGTAAACTAAACCCTATTCCTCCAATTGTCAGTGAGTTGTGACTTTTCTGATTTTTTATTCCACTACAGTTACAGTTACAGTAGCAATACAAACAAAACAAATCCTTATACATCATTTTATGACTAGTTGTGTACTGTAGTTGTAGTTGTAGTATAATAACACGAGATCAAGTAACGGATGCGTCATTGTGCAACCAAAAACTAAACCACATACTTCTTCTACGCTTTTGCTATAAAAAATATTTTGCATATCTATAGGTACTTCCATTCCCATTCGATCCCTGCATTATAAAACTGCACACACCGACTGGTCCTGGTATTTTTAGATAAAGGATCACAAGTTGAAAAATGCATTGTTCTTTTTCCTTGTTGAGATTTGAACTTACATTGAACGCTTAGGTGAACAGAAACTCTCTGCGGTCTTGGAAGGGCTGTGTGACGAGTCTCGCATGAATATTTTGATCGGTCATCTTCCGAGGTAGGGAAAAACTTGATTTTGCTCCTGGTCGTATTCTTTTTAACTGGAACACCATCATCTACAACTTCCACTTCTTCCACACTGTCTTCTCGGCTCTCTGTAACATAAATCCACAAAAAAATCATTTCAGTCCAATATATTATACATACAACAAATATTATTACATATATTATACACATGTTCGTAAACCGTAACGAGATGAGATACATTTAGCTGCAATAAAGATGCAATATTTTTTATATCTACCATATCCCACGGATAAAGTGAGTAAAGGAAATAAGGAAAGGAGTAGGAAATACATACATACATACGTATCGCTTTTACTTTTACATTTCACACTACTGGATTCGAGTACACTCCCCCATGGATATCCATCCATTCCATTCCTCTTCTCCAGCCAAGCCAAGCCAGCTCCATCCAACAAAATAAGTAGAATTCAATTCACATGAGAAAAGTGAGAAATGAGAGAATAATGGGACGTACCTTGTACCATTGAGCTATGTATGAATGTAATACTGAATATACTTACATAACATAGGTACATATACATTATACACATAAAAGATATAATATAATGCATTGTGTAAATGTGGCTCATTCAGTCAGTCAACTTTACATTAGTTCAGTTCACTCCACTCTCTCGGTTTTCTGTTCAGTAGTTTAGTTCCTTTTCCTTAAAGCTTACGTACGTAGGTGCCTATTCTACTTTTACATACCAAACCATACATACAACTCGTTTCGCTCCACTAAAACTCTTCTTTAAGAAGGAGGAAAGGAATTTCATAGTGAGTGCCTTGCATTACATTACATTACAAGTCTAACTTTAACTTGTAACAGTTCTAACACACTTTCCCTGGCCTGGCGTGGCCTGGATTGGGTAAATACGTACTCTATCCTACATAGTGTATGTACATAGAGTGGTGGATAAGTAAGAGAGCATTAGATTGCAATTGCTACAGATGCTCATTCAACTCGGCCGTCTACTTTATCTTAATGCTGTAAAGTAACTACAGAAAACTAACGTTTTAACGAAACTATCCTT
Organism: Tomocerus mixtus; assembly: GCA_034694165.1. Classification (NCBI taxonomy): domain Eukaryota; kingdom Metazoa; phylum Arthropoda; class Collembola; order Entomobryomorpha; family Tomoceridae; genus Tomocerus; species Tomocerus mixtus. The sequence continues at coordinate 40,484 of JAQFYC010000504.1, forward strand.
CCAATTTCCAATCTAATACCATACTTTCATACTTTCCCAAAGAAACTCTTCCGTGGGTGAGAATATATGGAAATAAGAGCAGTCGTCTTTCAAGTTTGAGTGAAGTACGGTCGTAATGTAATGTAATGTATGTAATGCAGACTGAACTGAATGCGGGTACAGTGCCTACTTACTCTACTTTTATATTCTTAAGCGTTAAGCCTGTATAACATAGTATACATAGTTTCTTCTACAGAAGACATTCAACGCTCACTTTCGCCATGTAGGTAGTAGGTAGTAGGTATTATGTAATGTTATAGTAATAGAAGAATAAAAGACTAATGTGATCTCTTTTCAAATGTGTAGAGAAGAAGAAGAAGGAGTTGCCTGTTTCCTCTTGACTAAGTTCACTTCCTTCACTCAACTCGGCTCAGTCACTCATTGGGAATTCTTATCCTGGCCATATCAAGTAAAAATGATCGCCTCATAAATTTTTCTTGCACTCCTGACCAAGTCTATTACCCCGTTTATTTCAGCTCGCTATTAAAAGACGGAAAAACGGCCGAAGAATTGCCATACTAACTATACCTTACTTTTTGTAACACTAGCAATAGCCATTCTACATATACGTATCCTTAAGAAGTAGTTCATACTTGTATAAGTATTAGTCTCTTGCTTTATGCTTACTCCACTTATAGCACACATTTTTGACATACCAATCGAATCATACATTTTTTGAGCCACGCCACAACTAACATTCTAACATAACATAACTTCATCTACTTATTAGAACCACTTTACTACGTCACAAAATCTTCAGCAGTCCTATCACATTTTCAAATACATTATAAAACTACGTATTACCCAAAGGTCCAAGGATTTCATGGACACAACTTACTCAGTCGGTATTCAATACACTTTCTGGATTCTCGAATGTTTAAATTAAATTCTAATTTTGTACTATTCTTAGCCAATCTTGTTTTGGGTTTCTATTTTTTCCGATTTGGCGAATTTAATTGCAACTTTATCCAGGTAAATCACCTGGAGATAAATATTTGACTAATTGAATAATACACAACAAAGTAACAACATTAGATTCCAGTCCGAAGAAGTCCGACTTCCAGCAATACTTTTCTCCTTTCAAGCGCAAATGCTATGCAATAACAAAAATAAAATCTACAGTTTTGTACGCATAACTAACTAAAGGTAATAACATTACCTACTTATATAACTCTATCATATTAAGGTACCTATAGCACATTTGCCTAATAGTTTTCTTATATAAATTCCCCAATAGTCGATAACTTCAAGAAGTGCTTTGCTTTCTCCCTTTTTTCGCTATCTCTAATACGATACTACTACTATAGCCGTTCCTTTCAGGTTGGCTTTCTCCTTCTCCAAGAAATTCTGCTGTTCCATGTGATCGGAGCTGTCCCCCACGATCTCATCTGAACTCAACTCTTGTCTCCATAAAAGTCCATTGGACCATTTAATATTCAGCAAAAATCTTGAATTATTACCAAAATGCCGAACCAAATCAACCTCACCGTCCATTTATTCACGGAGACGTTCAAACAGCCATTCTAAACTAGGAGGATAGGAAATTTCATTCCAATTCATTGCTTTCACCTTCGCTCTCCTTGCATACAACTTTCCCCTTCATCTCTCTCTTCTCCAGTCTTTGCTCTGCCCAGACCAAGACCAACATTTCTCAATTCCAATCCAATGCTCAGCTAGATAACATTCCCATATTCATAATAGCAAAGCATTCACATTTCATAAAATACCAGCAGCACAAGATTCAACACTATTTTTCTTCTTTACTTTCCTTCTTACTTACTTACTTAGTTAGCTATTCTATTTTTTCCTCTCTACATTATTTTATACGTAGGTACTTCCATAAACTGCCTCTACTAAAGAAATTTCTTTATTGGCCAATTTCAATTTCAACCCTGTCCTTGTGATCTGATGTGATGTGATGTGATGTAAGTAATACACCTTTCTCCTATTCCCAATTCAACTTACTACCGTTAGAGTCTCAAATTCTCAAACATCTTTCAGCTGTGTGCGTGCAATTGCAATTCGCCTCCATATTATATATATTACTTAAGTATTACTACTTATTAGAACACATCACATCACATTACACGCACATGGTTGCATTACATAATCGTTATACTTACCATTATACGGACTGCTGCATAGACTTCCCAATTTTCTATTTTAGTTTTAGTAATAGAGAAAGAATGTTACACATTTCCTACACATAGAATGCAATTCAAAATGGACAAAGAGTTCAAAAGAGATTCTTAGTCTAATTCTAATAAAATTTTAGGGGGCTAATTAGGAATAATGTAATAATTCCCACGATGCTATCTCAATTATCCAATCAATCCTTCATCTCCGCCTGTGCTTCCTCCGTAAAGGCTACGCGAGAGTTTTAGAGTGCGCAGCATGTGGCCTAACTTGCTCACAACTATTTTCTCCTACTATTACATTTATATAGAGCAGATATATAGTATACATATACTTTGTTCTTATATCTGTATTATAGTCCTAGAGAGATTAGATCCTCTTCAACAATTTATAACTAGAGAAACACAAGCCTAGGAAGCCAAAGCCAAGCCCATCTAGACAATGTATTTTATTGATAGTGACCTATTTGTACTTTAGGGATTTAATTAAAGCTAAACCACAATTACCACTAGAAGTCTTCTTAAATGAAATCCAAATCCAGAGAAACTTATTCATTACATTACTACATTCCTATTCTCTACTACAATGTAACCCGTACACATACCATACCATGCAGACAAATTTACGTTTGGGACTATACCACAGACACTGCAATCGGATCCAATTCAATCCTGAGGAATAAACTCATTTGAATCGGCACGACGAGCAGAGCAATACGGAAAGAAAACTAAACTAAAGGGAAGCAAGAGAAAATCTAATCGGTGAACTACGAGCATCCCATTTCTAAACGAGTTACACTTACACAAGATACCTAACAACTTTTACAAGATCTCTCTCTATCTGTACTATAGTATTAGTATTACTCCTAAATAAATATCTCAAATTACTTGTGTAATGTATACTATAAGGAATAGTGTAATATTCCATTGTATAATACTACAACAGCATAAAATCACAGAATGTTAAAATGCTAATTCCAAAGAAATACCCAGAAACATTTTCTCATTTAGCAAAACGTACATAAAAATACAATACGCAGTTGCGTATACACAAAACAGATATACAGTACAGCTATAAACGCAACAGATTCAGTAATAAATATCACATAATGGCATTTCTATCACTATTTTCGTTTTGTACAGTGTTAGTGTTACTTTTGTGCTAAAAATACAATAAATACCTCTGTAGTATATACCTATCGGTATTACACACTAATATATTTCGATAAAATACATAAAAGCTTACTGTTCACAAAGCAAAAGTGTTCTATTTACTATTCTCTTAGTTTACCTTAGCATATAGCACTGAGCATATTTAAATAGTAAATAGTAGAGAAGGTATATCCACCTCCACCCACACTCACACATACTGTAGCACGCACAATCTCCAGAAACATTGCACGTCTGCATAATATCTTGAAGGCATTACGCTGCATTTCATTCCCTATCCACGTCTGTCTTCTCTAGGGGCAGAATGCTATCCGTCTCCTGGCTTGGCTTGGTTTGGCTTGACTTTGCTTTAGACTGTTTGCATACATATTTACTTACACAGGTAGGTACTGGTACTACATACATACAGATATCTATCACTAAACCATCTCTAATCATAGACACTATCTGTAAACTATTATATAATAGTTCCAGATAGGGATATACTGTGTAATGGAAGCGTTTGCATCAGATTGAGTTAATATATTCAAGGGAGCAGAGTCACGCACACGCGAAATAAGGAAATATCGGTAGAGATCACAAACAAAACAAACCCAACGGAAGAGAGGACCAAAGAGAAACTAAAGTGGTCTGGTCTGGTCTGGTGGCAATGGCAAAGGTACAAATGCCTTTATGTTCCATTTCTAGCTTTCTCTTCCTATCAGACAGAAGAGCAAAGTCAATTCTCTCTGACTTGACTTCACTACCTACATCTACACAAGTACACACAAGATTTGGCGTGCTTCAGGTTTCTACATACCTACGTATATACTATTTGCATTACTACAGGATCTTACTGCAAGATATTTACTTACAATACTATAACAGAGTGAGTTGGTTTGGCTTTGGCTGGAAGCACTATTTCTGAATCCCCTGGTCACATCACATCCAATTTCATCAAGACAACCTTCTTAGTATCTCCTGTACACAAACTAACACCGGATTCTTATTCCTTTTCTACCGTACTACTATTTATTACATTACTATTACTATTACTACACAGCTTTCCAATGTTCTCCAGGCCAGAGGTCTATTATCAGCTCAGTCAGTCACTCAGTCAACTCAACTTAACTCACTCCTTCCCTTAATATCGAAAATATACGTTTACATAGCCAAGAAACAAGGTGCATCCTTTTTAACACACGCAATGTGTATGTAGATTGTAAATATACATTAATTCGTACTGAGATATAGTAAATATGTAAGTACAGATAGTAACAGTTGTAGTCGGAAGGTTTGTTTGTCTATGCATATTTTATTAGGTCTACAGACTATATTACTACAACGCACCTACTTAGGTAAACAGCAAGAAAAGGGAAAGTGTAAGTGTAAGTAAAATGTAATGTATATCTGCTAACATTTGCTCATGAATGAATAAACTGCTATTTTCATGATACACACGTTCCCAGATTTTTATCCTTTAGAGCAACTCATCTCTGCTAATCTTCTTCACACTTCTGACAACCTTGCGGCACTCACGCATGCAAAACACTCACAGCTCCAGCTACAATCTCTTTATGTACAAACAACAATATTCTCTTCTTTCATCTCCTAAATACTAATTTCGTTACCATTACGCTTACGCACATGCTCGCCAACTCTGCTCCACATTCATTTTCATTTTTAGCAATTTCCTGTAACTAACACATGTAACAATAAATAAATATTTCAAAACTGTATACTAACAAAATGTAGGTATCTTTTTGGCAAACTTTGACAAAAATTACTTAGCTTAGCATTAGCGTACAATATGATCTATATTTAGCTCCAGTATTTAGCGTGGTTATTGAAGTACAAGGGATCGCTGTTCGATTTTATCATGTTGAGCAAATAATAAAAGGGACATCATGTCACGTCAACTGAACTGAGTCTGGTAGTTTATCTTGTTGCTCATTCTTGGCTGCCATGTCCTGTCATTCTTTTAGTGAAGCATCAAGTCTCCTTGTCCTGTCGCATTCTGCGTTCCACATACACAAAGAGCTTATCCTGATCACTCTTCATTTGCCAATTCCAGCCATAGCTCATGAACAAAGTGAAAATTGACAAGATGACAGCGTTGGAATGCAATTCATGTGCACAGCTAACTATCTCCACATACATAACTCACCCCATAACATGTATATTATTGAAACATATGCTCATTCACTCATTCTATATAAAAATCCTTCCTTGTACAATAGTCTCTACCCCTTACAGTATGCAGTAGGTATAGAAAATTCGCCACAATAGAGAAATGTGGACGTGATAGAAAATAAAGTAGACTCGTTTCGGTTTACAGTTTACAGTACACTAACGTAAACAAGTGCAAATGAAGTTTGCACGTCCTCTTCTCACTCTACAATGTTATAAATTCTAACGAAGTGTATATAGCTTCCCAGTTCTTTATGAGTATTCGAAGTAGTAACTTCATTTCACACTACAGTACTCACTATAAGTAGTATATGGAGTAAAATAATTGTATCTATAGGCACTCAAGAAGAGAAAGACAGAAACTAAATCTCTCTAATGACATACAGCAGTGGGCACGATGAGCTTACATCTACAGTACAGCACTAGACAGATTTAATGCACAGCTTCCTATCTATGTATTAAAATAGGCAGAGCAACAGAGTTTCATCATTTGGACTGTACATACAATAGTACACATAGAGCTGGCGCTGAAAGTGCGAAATACTAAATGTAATACAGACACAAACTTCATCAGCAAAGAGTGAATAATAGATATATCTAAATAAATTCAACACAACTAAGGCACACAGAGATTTGAGCACACAAAAGACCACCAGAATGAATCTTCGACAGAGAGAAGCACAATAGACTCGAAAATGACTAGACTAAAGGCTAACTATCTCTATCTCCTCTGTACCTAAACTAAAGATACAGAATACAGAGCACTTCCCTGCTTTGTGTCAGTTTACTAGAATTGCCGAGTTGTCTTGTCCCTATGTACTTAATATGAAATACGAGCAAGATATATTACTCCATACCTACTACCTACCTACATACATCATCATACTTTCTAGAAATAACTATAATTTACTTCTACTATAATGTATAAAGTGTATAATACATTAGAGATACTAGTAGACAATAGTAACCACATAGAAATATGCATTTATTTATACTTATAGAAGTATACAGTAGATAGAACAGGATTCATTCCCATTTAGATATGCAGGAGTACTCGGAACATTACATTACCTTCTACTTTCTACTTCCATTCTTCTATGCAATATCAGAACACTCAACTTATCGTATCGTAAGAGAATTGGGCCAAAGCATTTGGACAAGTGCCTACCTAGACATTATTGAGCCCCATTAAATACAATTAGGCACCCCTCGAGCTTTTATCCAAACAGGAAACAGTTCAGTTCAACTTTTGCTCCGTTGTAGGCGTAGGTAGGTAGTTTACAATAGTTACCTACGTAGACTGTACTCTAGACTCCACTATTCTATTATCCGAATATATTCACATACTTTACTTGTCTGCATTTAAACAATACCCTCCACAATGCATGCATACATACTGAGATATATGCAGATAGGAGTGCGAGTGTGCCTTACACATTACATTACACACATCCACAATACAAGAGAAAGACGGAGACAGTAATAGCAGTGTATTTAATACTCGTCTCAACTTTCCTCCAAGTTGTCTACTATATTACATATATATTTACACATACTATGTATATGGACAAGGGCAGGGAGTAGGGAAGAACTCACTTATGTACATACTTAGTAGTTAACTCAAGTGAACTTTCCTCTCTTATTGAACTTTACGCATTCTTGTTCTAATACAGCACATAATGCACTGTAGCTTATTAGTTGTATAGTTGTACTTAATCTAGCTTAGCATCAATCTAAACTCTTTCAGAATGCACAATGCAAAGATGAGAATGCCCTAAATTGACATTATTTCGATTTAAAACTGTTATTTTATTGAATATTAATTTTTTCTATCACTGTATGTAGTACTCAATTTACGTGTCACGATTCTACTAATTACTTATTACTATGTAACATTAAACTGTTCAATAAAACAAAGCAAAATCCCTACCTTCAATACGACAACCTAATTGACTTCAAGATAGTAAGAAATAGTAATAGTAAGAAATCTATGTTGCGGTGCACGGCACATACATACTATTATGTACATACCATGATGATTGCTCTATAAAAACCCAATTAAACCAGTTTGCCATGCTAGACAAATAGATTTTTTACTTAAAATATGTAAACTAATATTTAAATGAGGTTGCCTGTTTGCCCCTACCTTTCATTCAATGTTTATTATACGTGTAATAGTATTTTGCTGTAATGAGGTAGGTATTCTAGGTTTGTTTTGTTAGATGGTAGACTCCTTTTATTCTAATGAAACATGCAACTGCATTTAGCACAATGGACAATTACTATAATCCTCTGAATGTTTATCCATATAAACTATTTGGGTCAATTTAAAACTGGATTTACACTGATTACCTTTCTATCATCATCATCATCCTATTGCACGTAAAAAGTTGTACGTGCCGCTATGTACATTAGTCTGTGCTATCAATGCTGACAGAATCAAACAATCTGGTTCTGACAACCAAATATTAACAGAGTAATTTTTATTGCACACAAACACGCTACAAGAATTACAGGAACGCACTTCAATGTATTACCTAATCATGCAGAATTGAATTGAGACGAGGTATTTATATATACCTACACATGCATAAGATAAATATGAATCTCTATACTCTATATGTAAGATATGCAAATGAAGTTCATTCAATATTACACATATAAATGAAAATATCTGTACAAATATACATTATATATCGTATAATATGTATTTAGATTATGATATGATATAGAAGTATTATGCTGTACATCATTGTATGTACTTATAATGCATTTAGCTGTAGATTAACTTAGTCTTCTGTCTTCTATAGACATTTACTACTTAGATATTATAATATACTGCGATAGTACATAAGTATGTAATAGGAATGGGTAGGTAAGTATGAAGGGATGACATGTAGAAGTAAGTAGAATACAGATAGTGCATAAGAATGGAAAAAGAGGAACTTACCGGTTCGGAGGACGACGTCATTCTTGAACCAGATGATGGATGCAGCGGGTCGGGATTCTCTGACAACGCATTCTAATTCTGTTTGATCTTTCTCTTTGAGCGTGATAGTGGCATCCGGTGCATGATTTATCATCTCAATGGACTTAGGTGGCACTGTAAATAAACACAATAAAATCTCCAGTCAATTTCCGTAGCATCAATAAACGTACATACATACATACACGCATAAGAAATACATTTCCCCAGACACAAATTCAGTGTAGACGCATAAAAGTACATAAAACACATCTCGCATAAACCAACAGAGTTTTCGTATTTTCATGTAGGCAATAATTTTAAACTCCTATGTTCATTGGTGGATCTACGGTGTATACAGATAGGAAGCTTAAAATGATATAAATTTTGTAATTAACATACAAGTATAATTAGTAATTACAATGTCTAAATGCGATCGATAAGTGAAAAATATTTTATTGGGAATTAATTTATCGACAAGCCTTAATTAAAGCAAAACTCCAAATGTGTTTTTTTGACCTAATAACAATTAATTGATAAATATGATTTGCATAGATACCTCTTTCGCTGCATATTTTGGCATGAATGGAAAAATAAACCAAATGAAAGTACCCTAGGACCTAGGCACCTAGGAATTTGCAGACCACCGTAAAGTGAAATCCCACCCTGTGTTAAATAATGAGTCCGAATTCCCTTCTAACACGAATGTAATATCCTTACACATTTCCATATGTAATATTTTAGAATTTAAATCCACAAGATAGTCCATAATGCATTCTAATGTAACATACCACTCTAGATTCCTATATTGTTAGTTTAAGAATATGTGGGACATGGTAGGAACCCCTACATACATACTTGGCTTGATACAGTACAGTGATACGCTCCAGCTCCATATTAAATTGGCTACATAGCTTTCATATACTACACCCATCCACACACTAATGCACTCGAAAAGCAATAACTTTGAAAATCCTGAACAAGGAAGAAATGAAAAGGCATAAGCATTGAATGGAAATAATATTCATGCAAAACTCGGGAGTTAAGTCAAGGGAAGTCAACTTAAGTCAGCTTAGGGATTGAGTTGAGCAGAGCAGAGGAGCAAGAGAGTAAAAAAGAATTTAGCTTCTGAACTGAACTGAACTTAAGCGTTTAGAGAGACTTTCTCTGTGCTTACACTATCCTCATGCAATGCATTCCCTTTACTTTCACTCTTTACGTCTCATGAACAAGAATCAGGATATTTCTACACAGAAAGAACAGTAACATAACAGGAGCAATGAGATGAGATGGGGAGTGAAGCCAACGCAACGTAAAGTAAAGCAAAAGCAAGTCAAACCCAAAAACCTAGCGAATTGTACAAGAACTCAACTCAAATCGGCTGACTTGACTCTTGACTGTAGTCAAAGTGTAAGAAGTATGTCTGTCCTTTAAGCAGGAGACTTGACTACATATATAGTAAATGCAATGGATACATCTATTCGAACAATTCCCTACAACTTGACTTGGATTTGGCTTCGTTTTCGCTTATGCTTATGTAGTACCTACTACTAATACATACATACATAGGCACTTTTCGATGACTTTTCTTTCCCCATTATAGTATAACTTTCAAAGCCATTTGCATGTATTTTTTCAATGGTTATTGTTTCCTTCCTTCCAGAATAATGCATGAATTCAGCAATCTCTCCTTTCCCTTATACATTTTCTACAAACCATATACCAAGTGCCATACGTATACATACAAACTTACACACATTCCAAAGCTACGAGTCTGCGAGCAGCCTGCGTGGTCTGCCGTGACGTTTTGTACAGAATACTTTGACAATGAGTGCTAAACTTATTGTCTATATCCTCCTTCTTTTGGTTACACTTACACTCTTCTGTTTCTGTCACAAATTCCATTTCCCTACTTATAATAGTATAGGCCTGAGAAAATATCTTTGTGTTTGCATTCTTGTTTCTCTAATACTAGCATCAGTCTAGAGTATATAACTCTATAATACTTATAATGCATCTAAAATTGCACGCACTAGTATAGTAGCTAAAAAAGTAGATAATATACGTAATCCAGCTCTGTATATGTAAGTATGTACATACGCATAATACGATTACATTCTTCGCAGTAATAAAAATAACAAATTATTCACCAAAGTTTATCCTAGATCCTACTTCATATTTTAGTAGGCTCAATGTAAACTCTAATCGCACACATTTTGGGACTTTACTACACTGAGCACTAACACTGGCTTACATACATTACCAACAAACAATTAAATTAAACGTATCTGTCAACATTTAAGACAAAAAGCACACAAAATGAAACTTCCTTACAGATATTTCCCTTGCCTGCCTGCCTTTGTGCAAATAAATCTTTCCTACTTAACCATAAATATGATTTTGAAAAATGGAGGGACAGAGGTATGCACTATGTTTTGTTATGTTATGTTGCTAAATAAATTGGTAGCAATTTTAGCAAAATAAATAGTATATGCAGACTTTAAACAAGTACCTATATCATTCCAATGGTAAAATTATGTATAAGAGTAGAACTACTACAGCTGAGATAAATTAGTTCCTTAATTCATTCTCCTTAAATTAGTGTCTAAAATATAAGAGAAAAGAATTACGCTTTTGTTAATGAGAATTCAAATAGTTTATTTCATTTGAGCTAAACTCTGAGTTCCTTTCTTTCCTTTCCTGGTTTGGTTTCGTTGAAATGCATTTGCATAAATGAATCCAGTTATAAGTACTGCTGTAGAACTAGTAGAACAAGAATGAAATGAGAGAGAGAATGTAAATGGCATGGGAAGTGGCTACATTATTTTCCTAACTGACATCAGCTCAAGCAAGTAAATAGACCAACAATGAGGATCTAAATGTAACTATTCAACACTACGCCAGTTTATTCTATTATACTCCTACTTGCAACAGAATAGGGAAAATTGCATTATGTGGACTGCACTCTATTTTCAGCGTAGGAAGTAGGAGGTAGCTATAGCTAGGACCTTAAGTTGTTAGGCTCACGAAAGAGTTAGTAATGTAATTAACAAATCACAACTCATGCGGCGTCAGCGTCACACTCATTTATTGAAAGAAAGCACAAAGACTGAAATAAATGAACGAGTCTAATCGTACGTTACTTAAGTAAGTACCTAAAGAAGTGTCTACACTCTACATATATTATAGTACATTACATTACATATACTATGTGTGGAAATGCAAAGGTTAACTCAACTCACATTCATACTCATACATACATAAGTTACACAACTAAAGTGAAAGTAAGGAGAAAGTCTCGTTAAATGCTAGCCAAAGTCAAACCAAAAAAGCGAGGAGAGATTCTGTAGTCTTGAATCTTGAAGAATACAATTGGTTGGCTCTGCCTTAGTTTGCTTTGGCTCTGTGTCCTTAGAAAGTAGACGACGACGTTCCTCTTACTCTAATGAGTATTCCTAATTAATAAATGGGAACTGAGACGTTGTTTCTCACAGAAATATATTCTTGCATTGCATTCAGGACTCTAGTCGGGGAGAAAGTCAAGTCAAGTCAAGTCAAGACAAACACCCAAAAGGAAAATGCGGACTCAGGCCTGGCCTGACTACTGACTTGGCGAACAACGAAGAAGGAGAAAGTCAACAAAGCGTAGAAATGCATTGCTACTTACTACTTACCTATTATTGTACATTACACAGAGTAAGAGACACGAGGAAACTCTCTCTCCCTATGTGTACACATTACTTACGCTTAATTTGTAGTAAATATAAGATTCCCAAACTATTTATAAGCAACGCAAGCAAAAGCAAGGGAAACTATACAAACTATAAAGGCAGGGCAAGAAAACTTGGCATAATAAGTATTACAAGAATCTACGACAGTGTTTGCCAGGCCTAAACAAATAGCCTTGCATACCATACCATCATCAGCCACCGAATTCCAAATTGTACACACAACAACTAAGTAAGTATAGGAAACCCGACTCTGAACCGGGACCGGACCACGACTAGACTATGTACTTATATAAACGTGCATACATATAGTAACATATATTTTATATAAATAGGCACGCAATCTGCTTAGTGTTATATTTGTACTTACAATATAAAGATATGAATTCCTTACTCATAGAAGTATAAATATAAATATTAGGAGCAAGAATGGGGAAAGAGGAGGCAAAAGCCAAGTTGATTCCATCTCCATCCTCATCGTAGCAATAATAATTGCAACGACCTATTATTCTTTCCTTTCTCCTCCTACTCACACTTGGAAAATAATACTTTACTACTATTTCTCCACTTCATACTTTCCTTCCCCGTCACCCTTTTCTTTTGTTGCCGTTTCTCCTTTTTATGCTCTTTTTCTCAGATTACTACTATTTCTCAAACACAACACAACTTCTTATACATTCACACAATAATAGAAATTCTGTACTTGTAATAGTAGCTCAAGCTTGCATGGCTGAAGCTAGTTCCATTCAATTCTTCGTTTTCTTTTTACATTGAATTCCTCTACATGCACCTACCCTTAAGCTATGCTTATGTATTTACAGAAACTAACATTTTAATTTATAATTCTTTTGAAAAAGAGGAATGTGCAATTTTGTCTTTAGTGTACGGGTGTACTATGTGTGCACAGGAAAGTAGAGGCTCTTGATAGAATGCCATTCTTCACGTCACGTCACTATTGTGCCTGCTAGTCAAGTCCTTCTTGTTCTCTTGAAACAATAAACTAAATGTTTGAAGAAATTTTCTCCCTTGTCAACTATGATAACTTTTAAGCCATAGAAAGGGGAGGCTTCCCTGGCTTCGCATCCTCTCGCACTAAACTAATGTTACGTCATGTAAGTTTAGAAGAGAGGCGTGAGATGTCAAAGCCCCACTGGAGATGAGTGTGTCTCAGCTGTCTCTCTGGCGTTTTTCCCATCCATTTAAACACGCACAATAGTTCCCAACATGCAAAAAAATTCACGCTACCTTCTTCTACCCGCTTTGCCATTTTTGCTCTTCCTTTCTTTATCTAGTAATAATAAGCTACTGTAATAATATTATTGCACATATACGTACTAAAATAGTTTTTACAAGTATTTTATAGATCTACATACATACAAGCCTACAAGCAAGGTATATAGGAATGTCTCTTATATTTTTAATGTCATCTAATAATAAGCTAATTCTATGTTCATCTTGATTTGACTACATATTTTGTACTGTATTTGTACATAATATGTATATT
>JAQFYC010000505.1:0-54168 GCA_034694165.1 Tomocerus mixtus
ACTTTTACAATAGAATATAGTGGAGAAAGTTAACACATGGGAATTTGTATGGTGGGTGACTTATGCCGGATACTGTAGTTGACAGGATTACATGATATTTAGACTGTATCGTGTTAGTAAATATACTAACTTGATGGAAGTTGATTGATGCTATTCGTTTAAAGCGTGAAGATAATTTTAAGTTAGTTTATTAGAACTATTGCTATAAAAACTGGTGGATTGATGTATAGTATGATCGTTAATTTTATATTTATAGGATAAATGGGACATTGATAGGACATCTGTATAAAAATCAGCAATAATTTATATGGAAAAAGGACTATGGTACATAGTACATATTGCCTGTACTTTATGATCGTTTTAGGGACAAAAAGCTTATCTTTCCTGCTGATATAGTTTAGGTTTATAGTGTATGTAAGTGGGCAGTTCAGGTTAGTATGGCATCGATTCGAATCTGCTTTAAAGTCAGAAAAAATCATCGGTCTAAAATTATGTGTTATTGATTTTTCTTGCAGAAATCTTATTTCGAACGAATTCGCTTCTCCAGCAAAGATCGGAAGATCCGTGTAGCAGACGTTAAAGGACGAGAAGTGCTGACAGGGCAGTTGGGTATGAGTTTAACGAAGAAGGACAAAGCGTGGCCTTGCCTTCCACAACACCGCAGAGAGAACCAAACGTGTCTCGAGTGGATGAACAAAGCCCGACTCTACTTTAAAGTCATAACTCCGAAAACGTCATCATATTCTGCCAACTCGGAGGAAGAGACGAGTAATTTGAGGTGCTACGGTGTTCAGTGGGAGAGCTTGAACAAGGATTTCGAACTGAAAGATTGTTTCAACATTGGCGAGAACCGTGGGGGTTATTTCTACGGCGGGGGAGAGATGGCAACTAGTCAGTGGCCCTTAAATCGGACCACAGTGCCCTTATCCCCATTCCTCACAGGAAATAAGCAACCATTCGATCCACAGATATCTGCGGAAATGGAAGAATGGGATCCGTCCACGTCTTTCCAATGGGGAAGTACTCTGTGCCGTTATTTCGTGAACTCTCACGGAGCAGCTATAAAAATAAAGGATGATGTACCTTTGCACGTGTCGATAAATCACCTGGCGGATCGCATGTTGTGCCTCGCAGCAAAAGCCGGTTTTGGCTACGGCGACCAGCGGAGAAGGGAATATTTGCCCGAGCTTAATTACACAATTTGCACTGCAGACAACATACTGGATATCACTAGCCATTTGGCAGACAAAGAAATTTGGGATGGACTGAAACACGAAGATGTGCAATTGACTTGGGCCTTAGCTCAGGCTCCAATCTGGCGCATACTTCCGCAAATCCTTCTCAACCATGGAAATCAAAGTGAGGCAGCTTTGCTAAATCACACAGACAAAATTGCAGCTCTGCACCTCTCCGAAGGATTTATTCTGATCGATGAGTCGTGGCAGAAGAGAATCGGTGACTTGGAAATGGACCCCCGCCGCTTCCCAACGATATCCGAGACTTTTAATATAACACGACGTCGTGGATTCAAAGTGGCTCTCACAATCTCCCCATTCTTTAGCACGGAGTCTCAGAATTATGTCCAAGGACTAGCTGCAGCTACATCCACTCCTTCTTCTGGGAACGGAATTTGGACTGGCGAGAGGCACAATGAGAAGACAGCTAAAACTAAAGTGCCAGCTTTAACCCAATATAAAGAATCCACTAGCTCTGCAATTTTAGACGTAACGAGTCCAGATGCCCGGCTTTGGCTGGAGAAAAAAGTTGCCGTTCTTGTTGAGAAATATGGAATAGACGCTTTGTATGTTGATTTGGGGAACGCTTATGACTTTCCACAGCATTACGAATTCAGTCAACCTCTTCCTTCTTTAGATTCTTATAAAGACCTCTTTCTAAAGGCCATTCGACCCGTAACTAATATAAATACGATTGGAGTATCCGGTGCAATAAGACTACCTAAACTGCCTACATTTGTCGCCTTAAGTCCTACGGAGAGTAGCTGGGAAGGATTACAAAGTGTTATCCCGAATATACTCACTATGGGCGTTGCCGGCTACCCTTTCCTAATTCCAGGCTGCATTGGGGGTGACTACTTTAAAAAGGTCAAAGAGCCAATAGCCCCTTCTAGTGAAGATATCAGTTCCACAACCGAAAATGCTATTACTGTTAATGCAGCCGAAAAAACTCAATCTTCCCGTCCCAACAACGAAACCTTGATACCCGACAGAGAATTATTTATCCGGTGGCTGGAACTAGTGCATTTTCTCCCAGTCGTCCAATACTCGTACTTACCCAGTGACTACGATCAGAAAGTCGTCGAAATTGCAACACAAATGAATCTTATCCGAAGAAACAAACTCTATCCATACATTAAGAAAGCAAGCGATTCCGCTCTCACCACTGGACTTCCTATTATTAGACCCTTGTGGATGATTGACCCGACAGATCCGAACTGCTTAAAAGTTAGTGACGAGTTCAGTATAGGAGGCGATATCATTGTCGCCCCCATTCTTCGTCCAGGCGTTATGGAGAGGGATATTTATTTACCCAGAGGCAGATGGCGAGATGAAATGGACGGCAGCAACACTAAAGGAGAGAAGTGGCTACATCATTACAGAGTCAAACAAGATCAAATACCATTCTTTACTAGAATATCTGATGGTCCTGTGTAGTTTTACAATATTTGCATCCAGACATTATCCTGGAAAATATATCTATACTTATCTGGATCCCACTAATTGTGTAGTGAACTGTTTTAGTGCATTTAATTATATTGTATACCGGAATACAAGTCTTAGTACCTTATTTGTGTTTGTGATTACTGATTTAACGTAGTATTATCCCTTAATTAGTTGGAACAGTGTATTTAATACAGTGAGAGTGTCATGTCATGTCTGAGCTTTAATGTACCTAGTTGTTATGTATCGATTTGTCTCTTTAGGTTGTGTACAAGTGTATTGTACTTATGTACATGCGTTCTGCTCCAGTTTGTATTGTATGTAACAGTAATAAAGTGAGTTGAGCATCTCACAGGCATGACAAAGATAACAGATTCCTACATAGATATGTTTCGTAGGTACTGGATTATAGATTTTCCCATTTGTTCTCATAGTCGTTGTAAAGTGAGCATGACGAGGGTGAAAATGATCCCTTTTATATAATGTTACAAAAATATTATAGCTTTAAGTAATAATATAATATGTCTCCGGCCCACCTACTATATTAGTATGTAACTAAGTACTTCATTCAATGTATGTGATGTACTTGTGTAAGTACTTTTTATGCTAAAACTTTATATAGTAATGTATACTACATAGTTGACTGGTTTGTATGTACTTACAGTTAGATAGTTTATATAAGTGGGCACATTAAGTTATCTTCATATGAAATATAGGTATACCAATGTAAATGGGTAATATCGTTTAAGTACAAATAGTTCAAGATGATTTGAGATGTTATGGCATAATAGTAATAGGGAGAGTATGTAGTTGTGTAGTGGAGGGAGGATACAGCGGAGTACAGTCCGGCAAACGGTATTGGAGTCATGTCATGAAGTGCATGGAAACTCGATAAAGGGGAAAAGTGAGTGTAGGAGTGCAATTTTCGATTTTTATGGACGGGGGCAATTGAACGTGACATTATTTCCATTTCTCTACCACGCAAAGATGAAAAGGAAATGTTTACTCCTTTTACAAAGTTCTTGGTGATTTTCACCCGCCTGAGTTGTCGAAATCAAGGTTTTGTTGCCTTTGCTACATTTAAAGTACGGAATGCTCCTTGTATTCGAAATCTTATACTTAATTTCGTGTGAAATAAAATTGTATACCATGTAACTGTAGCTATTGTAGCAATAAACTCTCTATCTTATTGCCTCTTATAAGTAGGAAAAGATAAAAAGGCATATTTTAGTTGCCGACAGTACTTATAGGTTTTGTGAGAAAATTTAAAACTAACTGTCAACGTTAATATGAATGCGTACTACTGTTTTAATTGAGAACATTTCGCCAATTGTTACGTATTTTGATGCACTACTAAGCAATAAAGTCTTAAACCCAATGGTCAATGGAAACTCTCAAAAATATATTGAACTGGACCAAATCGTTATTTCCAAATAAAGTTTTAAGTAGGTGACGGTCCTTGTGGAGTTGCATGTACAATAATAGTGTTTAACTTGTTTGTTTGGTGTACTTTCAGTTTTGTCTCCGGAAAGAATAGTAGGTTTATGAACGGTTACATTGCATTGGGTATGCATGTCAGCAAGCCTTTTGTCCATGTTTCAGTAAACATAATAGAACGACAACTTTAGCATATATGTACATCATGGACTCTGACTGTCGTATTTACGTGTCACTGTTTAAGGTGCAGGTAGCCCGTGTACAATATATTCAATGGCATGAACACAGTCTTTATCATATGGGCATTTTCTCTACTTATCTACTGTATTCTTGTACGTAGACACAGAAATTTGTAGGCATGGTATATATAGCATTACATGAATAAGGTGATATGTAAAAGAAAGTATATAAAGGTGGCATTTATTTGTATCTTGAATGTGGATAGTATGCACTGGCCTGCACTATATACATACTACATTATGCGTCTGATGTGCCTCTAAGTTATTATATTTATGATAAATCCGTAAAACAATTGAAGACGAAGCCAGAGATATGTGCAATAAGTAGCTTACGGCTGTTTTTGCAATCTTTAAGCGAGAAACATGTGCAATTTAATGTGCAAATATTTACGAATGCTCGATTATGAAGTAGTGTTTCTCATTAAAAACTGCCATTGTACTATTTATGTTATTCTAATGAAGCTAGAAAGTTAATTTTTGTGCAATAATGTACCATCATTGTATTTATGCACTTGCATGTACTATGCTGAAGCCGAACATAATGGATTTCATCTATGAATTTTGAGTGAGGATCGTAAACACAATTGTTAGCATTCACAGCTGAATCCAGACGGGACATAAAAATCTAGAAATCTACCTACTTATGCTGCAAATTATTTAACATAAAATGAAATGGTGAATCTTAAGAAATACAGTCAATATGAACCTATTGTATGTATAAGTATTAATTAATAATTGTTTTCTTTGCTTTTAAATTAACATACGCATAACGTTCAAACAGTGTACACTGCTGTACTGTAGGTAGTTAGGTACGCTTGGAAAATTGATGAATCTATCCAAGTAAAACTGTTTTCAATATGATAGTATGCATTTTCAGATAAAAATTAATGTATCCATGTGTTTCTGGGTTCTTATAAATTATGAGGCTTCCTGTGTTGATTACTTATTAATGCATGCACGCAGATGTCTAAAAGTGTATGCAAATGTAAATAAAAACACCATTTTTTCCGTAGAATCAGATTTCTTTATTTATTCATAATATAAGTGAGGAATTAATCAAAGAATAATTAATGGAGACGGAGAATTCAGCAAGAAATGCATAAACATTCACAATTAACAATTTATTATTTATTCACCTATAAACTCTCAAAGATATTCTTATAAGCATTCTTAAGCCTAGATTTACCTTATTAAATTCATATTGTTAGTACCTATCAATGATTAAAATGTAATGCATAAATAAGACTAGATAACATATTATGTAAAAGATAAACAAACTTAATTAAACTAGCAAAAATTAAAAATAGTAGAAATTAACCCCCAAAAGAACATTTATATTGGTATTACACACATCTGTAATATTGCATTGCATCTTTACTCTTTACTTTACGTATTTAATATAGCTTTTATGTACCAACTAATAGATAAACTCTATTACGGAAACATGGGACGCGCGAACAGAAGTACATTTACTAACTGAACATTAATTTCTTACAATCAATCAGTTTCCCTAAGATTCCTTCAATTTAAATGGAACTCGTTTATTCACTGGAATAAAAAAGCTTCACTATAATTTGAATGAAATTTAGGAAATAATATTTTATGAAGTAGTATGTATTTATTTAGTATGTATGTATCTGTGTTACTTATTTAACTATTTACGTTACAGTATGTAGATTACATTCGTTAAGTTATTACTTACTGGCTAAATGTTAGTTATTTCGATATTACATTTTACTTCTTGTTTTCAATGTTTTTAGTGATTTACGTATGTTATGTATGGTATGAGGTATGGAATTTAGTTAATTGTTTATGGTATTTAGTTAGTATTTGATTAGGGCTCATTACATAGTCTGTAAGGTAGGTTTCTAGGAATTTTCGTGTTTATTGATTTCTTGCTATGTGGCTATCTTTCAATTTTCTCGGTAAGACAAGACATGGCAAGAATTTTGGAAACGAATTTAACAAGGGAGAAGAGGATAATGTGCTCATTATGTAATGTATGTAGTACGTACGTAATATTTAGGATAGTAGAGGCAGAGTTTCCTAAATAGATTTATTTATGTTTAATATCAAGTAATTGTAAGTGGGCGTATTTCATCTCCTACTGGAACATTTTATTAATCCATAATAATCCAGAAAATCAACGAATGCTAATTAAAAGTGATTATTTTTAATGCAAATTAAATGAGTGATCATTTAAATAGTGTAGGCTGTAGGCTATCTGTAATTTAAGGTATTTTTAGTGTTCATTCAGATTTTACAGATATTGTATTGTTTTATAATTGGGCAATTCTCACTCTTAGATATTCCAACCTTACCCAAAACCATTTCCAATTTAGTTACTTATTTAAGTTTCCCTTTGCTTTCTCATTCCCACCCATTACTTACACTCACAACAAACAATTCATAAGTATTCATATCCATACGATTGAGTCGAAGTTCAAAGTTCAATCAAACAAGTCAAATTATTTTCTAAGTCTCACTATAGGTTATTATTACAAACTGTCCACGTACGTCTCTTGTTGCAAAATCTCTCTTTCTCATATTTATTTATTACCTTTATTACACACATTTTCAACTTTCACTTACTTTCACTCTTCCACTATCAATCATTTTATTTATGTCACTGCACTGTCTTAGCTCGGGCCACCATCATATCATTCTCATTCTAATAGAATTTGCTAAACTTCGCTACAAATAGTATACACACACTTTTTACTTAACTAATAATAATAAGTTATCTATAGTTATTATGTGGTTTCACTTTTCAGAATCAAGTTTATAGTAGTCACTACGTATTTATTTATTATGTAACAGTAATTATATCTGTAATTTCAGCCGTAAGCTAGTATGATGCTCACAAAGTAGCTATACACAAATGACAAAGGCAGCACTCGACTCTTTTGCAGTACGTCTTATGTACATACATTTTTCTTAATTAACTATTTATATAGTAATTAATTATGAATACCTTACGTAGTTTAATTACACTTATTAAGCGTACGACGCTTATACACATTTTAGTTAGCAGCACAGCCAAACTTAATAAAATACAGAATTAAAGTATTTTCTTAGGTATGTGTATGGTCTATCATTATGACTTAATTAAAAATTCAATTACATATTTAACGAAGCTTCTGTAATCAATAATCACTTTCAATAGTATTTTAGGATACTGTAACACTGTAACTGTCTTAAGGAAGAATAAGTTTTTAAAACTACAAATATACATACTTATGTACTAATAGTAGTATCGTACATAGATGAACAAATGATTGACATAGTTAGCATACTTTAATTTATTATAGACAATAATTATTGGTTGGTAGGTATTGGTAGTATTAATACATTTAGTGGTTCTCGATGCTAATTATTCAGGTATTGGCTAAATTTTATAAAGTGCAAGTGTCTGTATTTTTCAACGTCAACATGGATGGAATTACTCTGCCAGACAGACATTTAATGCAATCCTCTAATTTATTTAAGTAATAATTTAGTTAATTTAGGAAATAATTAGGATTGATTGACTTTCACCATGTCCATTTTACCATCTAGTAGTTTAGTTTCTACTGAGGGGTAGTTTATTTGAATTTGAATACACGTGTGAAGATCTGCTGCTCTATTTTATTTTCCATTTAACGTAGTACATATATTGTAGTTGGTTTTGATTGATTTTATTTTTAATATTCTCAATTCTGTCGAATTTAAAGCTACTGTGTTTGCTTCCAGCGATTACGATTTACAAATATGTAGCTTTTTATGTACCTGTTCTGTAAATAATTGGTTTTAGCCAGTTTTGCTCTATATTTTTGGGTAAAGGTATAAATTATCGTTGCCTACTAGGAAGAAAGTTGACTTTCACTTTATTTTCACTAGTAGGTATGTGTGTCATAAGAAAAGAAAAGCAATTTTCTCATTATTCGGAGAAGGTACTTTGCGCACATTGTGTTAACTGGGTAATTTCCCTTTCTAAATTTGGGCATGCGCAGTAATTTATGACTTGTGATCAGTTTTTCTTTTACTGCTCAATTTTCAATTTTTCATTGAATTTATTTGGGTGAAAAGAGTAATACCATTATTAGTGCAGCTACTGACTGATTGAATTTTCTAATTTTTAATTATTATGAAGAAAATCTTTACAATTATCGGTTATCGATTGAATTAATTATACATTTTATTAATTAACTTTATTTAGTGTTTTTAATCTTGTCGTCTCATCACTCTCTGGCTCCGGAAGTGTAGTGTAGTCAGTATTCGATTCAATAATTAGCGAAAGCTGACTACTAATTCTAAACTCGTATTTACGAATTACGTTTAGAATCTTATTTATTTCATATTCATACGTATAGGTATAGTGTCGTAGGCAAGTAAGTACTTTTTAAATTTTGACATATTTGAGTAAATGTAAATCATTATTTTGCTTTATTTTTAGTATGTATATTCGTTTTTAAATTATTTCTAATCTAATAATAATGAATTAATTTCAATTATGGCTGCCGTTCTGTACCCCAATTCAAGTTCAATTCGAAATTCGAAGACGTTTTCACTCAACGACTCAACTCACAGTGACAAGGCATCTATCAGCACCAGAATTAATTATTTAATTTGATTACACATTTATTTTAAGAAGGTAAGTGTCATTTATTTCATTAAATTTTATAACCATATCATTCACATTCGTGTCGAAGTGTAGTATGCCATTCAATTTCTCATTCTCAATAATGTTTTATTATGCGTACAGGTCAAATTAGTAATATCGCTTAATTTTTAGGAATCATTACGGTAGGACTGCTTACTTTTTATTAATTTAGTAGGTAAATCTAGGTATTTAGTATTAATTAGGCTGTCAAGCACTCAGTTGCGTCTTCTATAGAAGAAAAATTCGTAGATTTATTTATAGGCAGCTTTCTCCTTTCACCTTTGACATTACACACGTGTACATAGTACATACATCCTAATTAACTTAAACAATTTTCATATATTATTTACAATACTATGATACAATTACAATTCAGTAAAGTCCTATATAACAAGAAGTATGAAAAGCCGTAAGCAAAGCTATGATTTTTGTTGAAAATCACTATCGTTTCCTATGACCTATATTAAAGTATAATTAATTATCTAATCTAGCCTATAATTACAGATGTTTTAATGTACAAGTACCATACAAAGTGTAAATATAACACAACTACTGCATTGGACTTGCTAAATTAATATATACATTTTATCTGTTATAATGTATGTAATCGTGTTTTAATTATCTCAGTAATCAGTAGCTATTAGCTATACGAGTTATTAGGTGGTAAAGTCGACGGCTCTATTTTCGAGTACGTATCCGATTTATATAGATCATATAATTCAAGCAACACGTATTCTCATATTTTATATTCAGTTTTCCACTAAATTGGCATATTAAGCCGAACTTATTTGATATGAATAAGTAATTTAAGTTTTGCGAAGATTATTTTAAGCCGATCTCATAGCATTCAACCCTACTGGCGTAAAATTGATAATATTCGAATCAGTAATGTAATTGGATAGTCTTGTGGATATTATTATTTCCATTTTCACATTCATTCCAATAGTTTTAGGTTATAATATTATTTATCAGAGGCATAGTATTCATATTCTTATATAATTAGTTGTAATTTATGTAATAGTTATACTGAATTCAATTATTATCATATATTATGTAAGTCAGAGCGTCTATAATACTCTCTAAGTAGCGAAAATTAGCAGTTCTTCTTTCTATTCGATAAGCAATCCCTGTAAAGGATGTCATTTAGATTTTATACAGACAGACAGATATATTATAATCGATTTATGTTCACGTGGCCTCTGTATCACCTCTACCATTGAGCACGAGCATTCAGTACTCGCCTAATCTTCAATCAACTCTTCAATCAGAT
Organism: Tomocerus mixtus; assembly: GCA_034694165.1. Lineage (NCBI taxonomy): Eukaryota > Metazoa > Arthropoda > Collembola > Entomobryomorpha > Tomoceridae > Tomocerus > Tomocerus mixtus. The sequence goes on from JAQFYC010000505.1 coordinate 10,267, forward strand.
TAGATTAATTAAGTGAATTTAATCAATCACTTTATAGTTCTTGTTAGTACAGTACTTAACAGAAATGCAGTGGTACGCTCAATCTTTTTGTCGAGAGATAATTTTTAATGATACTGTTAAGTCTACCGAAAGTCGATGATTTACTTTACTTTTACATAAGTTTATGTATCACTAAATAACATTATTATCATAATAAGTACTTACTGTAGTGTCTAACCTACTTAAGATAAAGCAGTAGCAGTGAAAGTGATTATAATAGTAGTATTTTAGGGTAGGGTCATGATTATAGATATTTTATTTAATTGCAGTTTACGATTATAGTACTCTATGCATTTTAAGCAATTTATTTTCACTTTCACTTACTTTTACCCTGCATTTCCTAGCAGAACAAATCACTAAGGGGCACATAAAGGTAAACAGGATTTAAAAATTGTGCGAAAAGTAATACAAAATATGAGTCACTAAATATATTTGAAATTCACTTTGCGAAAACTGGAATATAAATCGAATGGGAGAGTTTACTTGTAATTGAAAGTAACAAAGTCAAGTGAAAGTCGTGTAAGAGATCAAAGTTTTTCACGGTAGGACTTAATTAACTTATATAAGGAATATAGACATTGACGTTGATTATTTTAACGGAAGGTAAATGTTATTATAACAAAATCTCTGCATACATACTACACGTACGGTACACTCTTATCAATTCATTCCACTACCTACATAATTTTCGTAGCATGTAGGCATTGTTCATCTTTTAGAGGTAACAGTAACTAGGTAAGTATGTTTATATGCAGTAGGCAAATAGGCAGGCAGGTAATTAATTAGTGCGTCAATTTTAATTATTAATTAGAGTAATTATTTTACGTAGATCATATTAATTAATTGCTTTTCCTAATCAAGCAGTAATAGTAAGACATACGAAGTCGATTGGCTCCTTTTCAGAGAAAAGCAAGCCTGGAAGATTTTATTCTTTAATTAAATGTTTAATATAAGTTAGTACTCAATTAATTAGATCTAAAGCTCCTTCGTGGACTCGACTACTGTCTAGACTTTGGTGCATTTTATGCGATGGATAGTATAGTAGTACATTTAATAACCATATCCCAGTATGTATTAAGTTACTTTACTGCAAGAACAATCAACTAGGCTGGGCTATAATATTTTCTACCAACCTTATTATTATTTCAATAATGAACTATTTAAGGATAATAAACAAATATAATGTAATAGTAGAAAAGTGAAAGCAGAAATAGATATAAAAATTCAAAATGACTCCTCAACGCTTAAGAAAGCAATCAAGTTCAAGGTAACTCATGAACAGGACAGGAAGTCATTCCAAATTGAATTTCAAAACTGTAATTATAAAAGGAACGCTGTTACCCAATACTGCTAGAACCATGGACAAAATCAGTCTTTCACTTTCAATATCATTGAATCGCACCCAACTTTCCTTTTATTCAAACGTCTTTGAAAGTCTTTCGTAAGCAATTTACTAGTAACTATCCTATACTTAATAAGTACACTGGAGTGGATCATATTTAATACAGTATTATAAAGATGTTCTTTAATATACTGAATCTTTGCTGGACAAGGACATTTAAGTTATTGCATATTTTGCATTTGTTCTATTCTATTTCTAATCTTTATGTAATTCAGTGTATGACATCATTTCACTTTCACTCTAGCACTCACTAAAATTATTATACATACCTTGATAACAGATAATTACATAATAATCAATATAGAAAAGCGTAATCCTATTATATACAGATATTACCTAAAGTTAATCTAATATCTAATCAATTTTCATATTACTAATGGCCTTATGCACTAAGTTAAGTAATTAGAATTAATATTATACATACAGATAAAAGTATAAATCCAAAGTCTCTCCATGTATAGTATGCTAGTGTTTCTTGACTGAACCAGCTTACAATCAATTATTTTATGTAGGTATGTATATATCGTGTTCTTAATTAATCTTACTTAGGTATGCAGTTTTTCCTAAGCAAAATTGCATCCATTCCTTTAAAAACCTACCATTCATATAATAATTAAGCTTTAAGTATTACTTACAATATTATAGTGAAAAGAGTTATATAGTACATACATTATTGAAAAGAAAACCTCCCCAAGCACTTAATTAGGATTTATTAATTTATATAGATAATCTTACAAGGTAACATTATCATAGTTCCTTTATAGTTTGATTAAGTATGGTACACTACCTGGAGTGGAGATCGCATACAAACTAAGGATACATTATAATATTATATCTACAACACCTGCACATTTCAATGCACATTGTGTTCCTACGTATTAGCCTCCAAAGTCTTTGCTCGTTAATGCTTGATGCATTTATTTTTGCATCGTATATGCATCAAGCACACAAAACATCTCAAGTCACTGCAAAAGTTATGATTTGCTTTCCCTCGTGTCACTAATTACTTAAAATTCAGCACATTTATATATCATGACATGAGGAAATTAAATATCATTACGTACATCATGTTCTAACATTATACTTATAGGTAAGAGACAGACAAATGATGATATATTTATTATATCTGTTCTGTAATTAGGATTTCCATTTAAGGAATAACTTAGAAATGTGCTGTTCTTATTATCGTTAATTATTTCATTCCCCTTTCACTCCACTATAGTTATACTATGACTTATTACCGCATAGCATAGCTGCTTAGTAAGTGGAAATGTTTTTATAATGATTTGCTTAACTGCATGATTTTTTTGTTCAACATTCAGGGTAAAATTGATTTTAAGAACGGCATGATGAGTTGCATGTTTTTCTTGATACTCTCCCAACAACCACGCACGCAACTGTATAGCTTATAGTAAGTAATTTATGGATTAGCGGTTATTTAGAGCAGATTACTCTTATAAAAAGAATGAGAACGGTTAAGTTAAGGTGGGCTTGTGTTCCTTTAGGTTTACTTAATATATTAAATGGAGAAAGTTAACTTTCCCTTTTAATATCCTAAATTCATTTATAATTCAGTTCAATAGATACCTTACTTAGCTAAAGTTTCCATTTTATATTGTTGATAGTATAAGTATTACAGATAATAGCGAAAAGCCTCTAAACAAATGTTTTTGGGTTACTCGGTTGGAATTCTATAATTTTATTTTATGCTAATCTTTTAGTCCACCTCGTGCACACTATCGTCAAAAGAGAAAGCAACAACAACTTTTGTTTGTTGTTAGTTTTTCTTAATTGATGATAATGTGAAAGGTAAAAGTTAATTCTAGTACTATAAGTATTTAGCATTCGCTATGTATGTTATAGTTATTATAAGTAATACTTATGCGTAAAGTAAGTTGGTTGCTAAATTTGTTTAGGTACATTTTTGATGACGCCCTGTTATTAAAGTTTTTTGTTAGGTATGTATGAACTACAGTTATTTAGGTAACTTTAGTTTGAGTACACTGGATTGGATTGGATTGGATTGTTAATGCTCATTACTGCTAACATTAAATTGTATTGTATAGTATGTACTTATTATGTTGCACTTTAAGATTACTTTTAGACAGGGCTGGCTGTTGTGTTAGAATTCATTATTATTATTATACTCTACTTTGTTTTGGTAATGCCGGTCTCCATTTGTTTAACGATAATTTGTGTCTTAGAGGATAATCGTCACAGTACCGAAGTGTGTACTGCATTTATATAGTCTATGGGTTGAGGAAAGTGTAGAATATGGTTTGCTATTGCTTTCTTTTATTCTATAGTACAATATGCAGGTAATTGCTATTACAGTGCACTGTACAACAGTACATACATACACAGGTATGTAGGAAGGTTGGCATTGGCGTTAAGTAATGTAAGTAGGTACATATTTCAGTATCTATAGATTTATATTGTAGTTATAGGAGGTCTACTATGTAGTCATTTCATATCCTATTTATTCGGTATGTGCATAACATAGTAGTCGATAGGTAGATCCTATTTCATTTTATTTTATCGTAATGTAAAAGTACCTGAGACGGTAGTTTTTGTAGCCAAGTCAATAGTTTTGTTTCGCCATGGTATGGTATGGGATGGCGTGGTATGGTATTGTAGGCAGAAGTAGTTAGTCGGTTTGGTGCCTTATTTTAGTGTACTTACTGAACGTGAGAGTTTTTCCTCCCTTGCCTTGCTTGTAATTTTTTGTGTGGGCATGCTGATCTGAATCGAGATCATGTAGTGTTACTGTTACACACAACACCCGGCTGCCTTTATTGTATGTTTGAAATTCTGCTGGAGAAAGTTGTTCTTAGTGTTGGAGTTGCTCTAGTTTGATGTGGCCAGGTTCTGGTTAGGGTATCCTTTAGCCTAAGCTGCCCGGGTTGAGTGGAATTGTGTGGTGTGGTCTTCTGGTCTGCTCTCGTGCAGGTAAATCTCCTTGTATATGTATGTAGTTTGTTAGGTACAGTTTACTCTGCTATTTGTTGTAGATGAGTATAAACAGTATCTCTGGTATTTTTTGTCTAGTCTGGTTTGTGGCGTGGCTGGATAGAGATGTTCTGCTCTGTGTATGTGTTGTAGAGGTAGATGTATGTCGTAGACGGAGTTTCATGAAGTAATTTAGAACTCGAGTCTGTAAGCAGAGCAGGAGGTTTCGTGATCCTGAAGGTTGATGGTGCACCGGGATGCTGAAGGTGCCAAATCGATTTTTGCCTCTGCAAGGGCGTCTTCCGAGTCAACAACCCAGTAGCCCAGAGTGTCCGTGTCGTATGTTGGGATGATCGTCACTTCTGCAATTTCAACAAATTTCATTCGATTCCATTACAAATAGTCTTTCACTTTACGTTACATTACGTTACATTACATATAATACAATAGTATATAGTTAACTTGTAGTATAAATGTAAACTCATGTAGAAACATACTACGGAGACTGTCCACACCACAATGTATCTCTTTCCAATCCAATTTCAATTCCGTGAAACAGCAAATAACATCCATTTCGCACATAAACTCCCTTTCTACGCTCTATTCAACTTACGATTAAATAGACATGGTTTTATTTAACCTTATTCATCTCAACGTGCTTTTTCTTTCTCAATTCCTATGTAGCTATTGGAATTCACGTAATACTACATACGCGGATGTGTATAGAATCGATGTAAATATCTAAGTATTAAAGGTAAACCTGTTTCTAAACATGGGAAAGGTTTGCTACACTTTTGTAAACACCTACTTACACCCGCATACAGCGGGTATAGTAAATATGGAATCATTGGCGTTAACTTTTATACATATTTCAGACATTACTTTCCTTTTGAGTCCAAGTCCAAACTTTATGGACGCCCTGTGAACAGACATGTTTACCAAAAAGGTATAACATTTCTAAATCTCACAGGTTATACACTCTAATACAAAACATAAGAAGTCTTAGCCTCACACTGCGTGCTCGACTTTTTCCGGAAAGTAAAAAAGAGTAGACCTTTGAGACTCCTATCTATGCTTATGTACTATTGTAATGTAGCATACATACGGTGAACTGAACGGGTTAAGGTAGCTGTTGCCAATTAGAAATTGTCAGGAGACCAACGAAATAATAGAGGAGATACACAGGATAGGAAAAAACTTTTGGAGCAGAGCACAAAGTAGAAAATACTATTAAGAACATAAATACTGCAGTACCATGTTATATATTAAGAATGTAGGTTACTCTGTTATAAGTTATAAGGAGAGAGATATTTTATACTACGCACATATACCGGATATTGGATCCAGAGTATTTATAATGACAATATAATAAAACTCTCTGTTGTCAGGCAGAGTGAATTCATCCGGTACAATTTAGGGTACAGATATTTCATCAAACGAGATTAGCGCATTTCTTTTGGTTGATAGGCCAAAGTGATAAGAGCTGAGGACAAATTGAATTTCCTGCTACAGTTGGAAAATGAACTCATCTTGGGAAAGAGAACAAAACGGAAGGATGTATTAAATAAATAGAAATTTCTAGTTTATATTTGCTGATACTACTCTATAACATCTATTCTCTTTGTCTGTACTACATAGAACATAGAGAAGGCTAACCTAATTGCAAAGAAATTGGAATAGCCCTTCATTACGCTCCTTTCACAATCATTCATCTCCACCTTCCCTTTCGCATTCAATTTCGATTTCATTTAGTTCAATAACTTTGTTTCTGCTATTAGTGTACGTATCTATACGATGTATTCTATGTTTCTATGCGTATATGACTTTTGCTTTTAACGCACTCATTCAGATGTATATATTGATCTAGTTTTAGTCTTTGCTCTACTTTGCAAATGCACTATCTAAGTACAGTACAGTGCACCTAAGCCTAAACTAAGCTATATAGCTAGATACATACTAAAGCGCAAGCAGATATTACTGGCAAACAAAACTAAATAAGCCCTTTTATTTACTATTACTTAGTAGTAGAGATGGTAAAGAGGAGACTTAGTGCGATCCTTCATCTAATCCTTCCCTTTCATCATCTATATGTTGTGTGTTCTAGAAAATTAGGTGGAGACAAGGATAACAGAATAACAGATATGTACTTTCACCAAGTAGACAGGGTTAGACAAAGTAAACATTTACTGGTCGTGATTTATTGTAGCAAACTATATATACCTAGTCCTTTCACTAGTTTTACTATACAAATACTACAACTAAACTACCACACAAATAATTTTCACTAGTGAAAATACTGAGAGATTTCCAATTGCCTAGTTGATAATGGAAAGAAAGGGAAAGTATTTTATAGGCTGTTACTCAGATAGTTTTTCATTTGGCTCGTGCAATGAAATGAAGCTATAAATAATACTAGTAAATACGTCTTATATAAAAATCTGTCTTATACTATGTATGCTAAGCGAAATTAGAGAAACTGATCCTTAGCTAGGCAAGCTAGGTAAACTACATACATAGATCTACTTACACTACACAGAATTGCAATTTAAAGTCTGGAATACTTTCCCTCTAGCCAAACCACATGGCATGGTAATGCAATGCAGTGAAATATATGAAAGGGGAAAGCTTTTAAGAGATCGATAGAGCAGTCAATTCAGATCATGGAAAATGACTGTGACGAGGCTATACATTATTAGAACGGAGGATACGAGAGGAATGTAGGAACTAAGCCAAACCAGGAAAAGTTTAATAGAGACTTGGACTAGGGCAGAGCTGGAGAAAGTGTACTACCATACCATAAAGTAAAAGTAAGACTTTTCTCATATGGAAAACATTTAGAAATGGATAAGATGAGAGTTTATCTAAAGAAAGAAACTGGAACAAACCAAGCCAAGCCAGGTACGAGGTACATTCAATTCATTCAGTAGTAGTTCTAGTCCTGCATGCTATTTAGCTTCTGTATTCTGTGTGCAGTAAGTAAGGAAGTAGAGTAAGTAATACAGTGGAGGCATGCATTTTCTAAGGGAAGGAGAAATCAGCCAAGCCAAGTCTGGTTTGGTTGATTGTACAGGATGGGAGTAAAGAGAAAGTATATTTACCGGTCTGCCTGCTTTCCTCCGGTTTTCTTGCTTTGCTTTACTCTCTCACTTTCTATTTGCAACTTTCTGTTGTAGTATTCTGGTGTGTGTACAGTACCTACAGTAGAGGAATCCAATCCAGTGTACTTGGTACATGCTGTACTATGTGTACTTCCACTTCTGTACAAAGTACAGTAACTGTGAACTAAACTCTTTAGAATAAATCGATTGCCCTCTTTCACCGTGCCGGGCTCCCGGCTCTCGAATAGACTTTCCTCAATTCTTCCTATCACAATCACCCTTACTTTCTTCACACACACAAATGCTCGATTATTAGGACATACTACTACATAAGGTACCTACTTCACTTACATAATATACCATTTAGTCCTTACTACCAGCCTACGCTATTTTCACTACTACAGATACCTATATTACGAAAGAGCATTCTTTGTCAAGAGCCCTGGTCAATTCTTCCCTACTGTTGAATTGACTATAGGATTTTTCTACCTACTGCCACTACCTACCTAATTAGAGCGGATAAGAATAAAGATGCTAAACTCAAAATTCTAGAACCTTTTCCTTTTCACTTGGAAAAGGCTTAAAAAATAAAGAAAGCCGTTCTTTCATACTATCTTGCTCCTAGCTATGGTTTGTTCCCTGATATAATGCAATATGTAAGCACATTCTGCCAAACTGCATTGTTCGGTTATTGAGATCCTTTTCCAATCGGATAGACCAAAAAATTGGATTCCTTTAGATTTTTATAGGAATTGCTACACACATAACATGGTAATGTAAGAGGATAAAAATGTACCTTTATCGGTGCTTTCGCATCGTTTCATTCAGGTACTATTACAGGAACATGGCTGCAAGGACTAAGGACAGGTTGGGTGGTTGGTTGGATGTTCTTGGAAGAATATTCCAATTAAATTGTGATCACAGTTACCAAACCAAACCACATATGCCTTAACAGTATTATTATTTCTTTCTAAAAAACTCATATAATTGCTGTAGTAATAGTATTAAAAATACGCTAAACTGGTTTCGTACTGTTAGTGGATCAGGGAAACCCTTCTAGTGTTAAAAGTGTTAATATGTAATGCAGTATGTAACGTACACTAGCACCTTAACTTTGCCGTAAGAAAGAAATCATTATGTGGAAAATCGTTTGATGTGTAGAATTGATTGAAAATCAGATAGACCGATTTAAATAGAGTTTAGTACAGCTGTTCCTCAAAGGAACTAACATTGATCAAGTAAGCATTATAAGCTATTGATGTGGAAGTGGGGAATTTAGTACCATACTTACATTATATATTAGATCATACATATTTATGAACAGAGGAAAGTAATCCAATAAACTTCGGATGTACTTATATGTGCATACTGTGCAGTCCCTGCCTTCGGAACAAGTACCGAACTGAAGGGAAACCCAACCCAAATTTTGTTAGCCTTGTGCAAGTTACCTAAGCATAGTATTATTACAAGTGTGCAGCATTATAGTAGTCTATTACATTACATTACACTTAACTAAATATATGTAGCAGGTATCGTTTGCTAACTATTGGGCACCAAACCAAACCGCGCCCGTATATATTTCATAAAATAGTAAGTGTGCTCTGCTACGTATCGCATATCGCTTTTGAAGAACTACAACAGCAAAATTCAATGCAACTCCATGCATTTCTCCTCAGCATGGCTAGGTTTTCTATGTGCATTGCAAGATGATGCATTGCTTTCTCCCGTTGCATCATTTCTCGTTTATATGCACTCTTCTTGCTATATTTAATATCCTATAGACCACATAATACTTTATAATATATATCTGTATATCTTCAGAAGCCACATAGTGTATTGTCACATCCCAATTTGGATGTATGGGTTGTTTTCCTCTACATATATTATTAGCATACATATATAGGGCATCTTTAACTACAGTTAGGTTCTCAAATAAATAATCACAATGCTTTCAAAACGTGGAACTACTAGAATACTATACATAAGTTAGGGAAATAGTGAATAGGGTCATAGGGAAAGTTCTGTATTTAAACTAGCTACATTTCACAACACTTTCGTACACGTTAAATGCTTCTCTGTATGTTTTTTTTACAGAAACTTCCTGGATGCATAAAATATACGTACACAATATTTTTCTCTTTTGTAATGAACATGCCCAACTGATCTTTGTTATCCTTTGTTAAATAAGTGTAGTATAATTATGGAAGCACAATGGTAATATATTTCGTAACCTCACTGTATATATGACGATAGGTTTTAACTTTAAGCACGTACTTGCATATACGTTACCTACGTATGTGTTGCCGTATCTCTATCTCTGTAAGTAAAATGGACGGGAAGTGAAGTTTGGAAGGAAACTTTCTCTTCTCTCTCCTCCTCTCATCATTTATATTCATACAATGAAAATAACTCTGGGGTAAATAACCTAGATAGAGAATGAATTCTGATGCGGTTCTCTACTCTATTATGTAGTATAGGAAGCTAAACTCCCTAAACCTTTCCCATTATTTACGCTGTACAGTGCAGCACAAAAACTAAATCAAATCAATATTAGACAAACAATAACGGCACGATGGCATTACTGTTTTAATCTAATCCATGGCTTTCATTTCCAGACTTTAAACTCGTTATTATCTGTAGAATGCACGGAAAATTTAAGGAGGGAGGAGGAGAGGGCAGAGAGGACAAGACAATCCAAAAACCAAGTTATGTTATGTTAGTTAGATTTTGTGAACAAAGGGATTTTCTTGAAGATCCACCCTTGAGATACCTAAGGAGTTTGCAGTTTACTTTAGCAGAACCCTAAGTAGTGCTACTACTACATAGTATGCATGTAGAAAGAGTAACGCAAATAGAAACTACAACCTTTCATCAATTTTATTAGACTGTGTTGTGCATCCTTGAATGGATTGGGATCTTGTAGTTCCTTTGTTAACAGTATTACTGAGATTCAATCGCAAATTGCCTTTGTGCGGAAATGAGAACTGAAAGAACTGGATTCTTTCTTCCAATTTTCGGAGGATAAAAGGAAAACTAAAGCAGAAGATACACACATTGTTTTTGTATACATATACGTAGATGAATACACTTAAGATACTTATAAAAATTCTTAGGTACTAATATTATATTAGTGTTATGCCTTTCCATATGATGGGCGTTAGATAAGTCGTATACACAACACAGTTCAAACACATTATTAGGTCATCTGAACTTCGGAATTCTTTACAAGCTGCCTATTCGTATTCAACCTACCTTATTATACCATCAGTAGTATATTTTCCGATAACAAAAATGCATCTAACATTATCATAAATATTGTCAATTTGTAGCACAAATACAGGGTAGGTCATAATGGCTATTGTCCTTTTGATACAATTTCCAAGAAAATACTGGAAAAAACCCCAATTTACAATTTAAGGAAAAAAGTGTTTCTGTAAAATCTTGGAATTTAGTTCAATAAACAAACCAATTAGATAAAATGTCAAACTCTGAATATATTGCGACAATCAATATACCAATAGGTTCAGTATTTCTTCACTATTCACTTCATATCCATAAATCCATGTCAGTATTTGGGTGAAATTAGTGACGATTATTATGGAATGAACCCTGGTGTGTGCATATTAAGCCATCATTTGAACTCTAATGCATAATAATCATTGTACGCTAGAGAAACAATATTCATACGCAGTAGAGAAGAGATTCAGAGATTGCTCTCCATATTTCCATATTATTATGTGAACCTTTCCAGCTAGTTTATGTTTTGCTAACCTGATTTTCATGTAGGAACCCTGAAGCAAAATACTCGTCCGTAGTACAAACTGAGACTGCTGGTATACTTACCATTCTATCTGCTACGTATTTATGAACCTTTGAGCAACGATTCGTTTGATAGCTCCAAATTATATGTGGTTTGGTTCGGCTTGGTTAGACTCTTGGCTTTCGACCTACTTGAGTAGGTATCTTATAGATCAATATATTTTTCAAGGGTTATGTTATGTTATGGTAATGTTATACAGTATTTCTCTCATCTTTGCTTTGCCTCTATCTCTATGTAAGTATTTCAAATCTCAATAATATACAAACTCTTGTGCAGTATTTTGCTTTTGCTTTATCGCAGAAATTCCTTTCTGGTTTGCTGCTATTTGCTCTCTATACAGAAGTTATCTTATCATCATCGGAGCAGGAAAGTAGGAGAGGAGTAGGAAAGGAATCGCTGCAGAGAGAATTATTAAAGACTCAAGAGTTCAAGAAAATCTTGATTCGAACTCAAGGGCTAAATTGTTCACTTTACATCCCATTATGGCACAATGTTTCGCTACAAGTTTCTATACAGATATTTACTGTTTTATCATGCGAATCTGTCTGTTGGAAACTTTCATCTAATGCATTTCATAATATTTACCATACCCTACGATCTAAAATCATGAGGAGAATCATTATGTTCTACTTTATTATACAGTATTGCCATTCGTGCCTATTTAGTACCTAAACTAGTGTAGCAGTGCATATTATATTTGCAAAGCTTGTTAATAGATAAACCTTTTAGGTTTCGATTTCTGCAGTAAATATGTTACCTATATAGAGACACAATAATTATTTACATGTAAGTAGATAAGTATATACTAGAGTATCTCTGTATGCTTTTATGGATATCCTATAATATTTGTGTAGAGGATATATTTCCGTAGGTACTTTTGTATTTTGTATATCTACGATGGTAAATATATTGGAAGAATATTAAATTGGAGCACAGCACAGTGCTCAGTTAACCAAAAGGATGTCAACTACTATAGTTATAGTTACTTTATGTAATATAGTGTTGGGGAAGCGAGCGAGGAAAAGGAAGTAGAGAGTTAGCTGATTATCTAAAAGAATGATAAATCCGTCCACGGCTTTTGGCTAGATAAGATAAAAAATGGGCGTAGCGAGGGAGTTGTGGAACTAGTCTAGAGGATTGGAGAAGATACTCCGTAGACTGTAGACAGTGCGCCCTTCAAGTGAAATATGGACAAAGAGGTTGAATTAGATTGTGACTTACCTAGATTTTTATCCTCCCAGGCTTGTTTTCCCTGGAGTAGGCCATCAAAGACCTCACGACTGGGCTCCAGCCCACTGAAGACGTAGTACCTTCCTCGGATCATGCGGAAAAACTCTGAATCGCAATATTGAGAATTACCATGATGTGGTACGTAAGCCAAATCCACGTAAATTGGGCTGCTCTTGGATGATTTCTTGGAAGATTTCTTAGATGTGGATGAGTGCTTGGCCGGGGTGCCAGGAGTGGCTTTCAGCTTATCACCTTTACTGCTGCTCCCAGCATCTTTCTTCGGAGTGCTTTTACCAGTAGCACCAAAATTACCCGAGTCTGGTCCATTACTCCCAGCAACGGCTCCATCACCTTCTGGGTAAATTGCAGGAAGACCCAATGGCTTGCCCCACTCTTTGAGGATGTCACTCCCGTCGTCTTCCTCTTTCTTGTCCTTTTTGGGTGTCTTTGGTGACGGGGGCATAGCTGCTGCTCCTCCAGCTGCTCCTTCGGTTTCCGCCGTTGTGGTTGTAGTTGTCTCACTACTACTAGTCTTTTCCTCTCCAGTAGATCCAGATGATGTAGTGATGCGAGTCACTTTGGTTATTTTCTTGCCGTCTTTGTCCAGGACTGTGGTAGTGGTTGTAGTTACTGTAGTGGTAATGGACTCAGTTCCGTCCTCCTCGCCATCTTCGGTCTGATCGGGTTCTTCGGCTGCAGTTTCAGCTTCAGGCTCAGCGTCAACAGAGACATTCCCATTTTCTACATCAAGGTTACCATTAGTCTCCTGACTCTTCTCCTCTTGTTTACCTGCACTTGTTTCCTCTTCTTTAAGTGGCTCTTCCGTCTGGAGAATTTGTTGCGGAACCGTGCTCAATTGGCTATCAGAGAAATCCCCAGAAGAATAAGTTTCTTCTTCTTCGTGAGAAATTGCTAGGGTTTGACCGACTTCTTTAGCGTGAGCTGTGGTAATGGACTTAGTGGAGGCAGTGGTTGTAGTCATAGTGGTGGTGCTGGCCGTAGCTACAGTGGCCACTTCCTCTCCAGCAGATGTTTTCGTTTTTTCTATTCCCTGAGCAGAGCTGGACTCAATTGTTTTATGACCATGAGTACTAGAGATAGAGATGGAATCCTGCTGTTGCTGTGTTGGCTCGACATCCACAGGTAATTGGGGAATGCTTACGGATCTGTCCTCTGACGGGGTTTCAGAATCAGGCTCAGTCTCCGTTTCGTCAGCAGTGGAGCCAAATACGTAACTATAGCCGTGAGATTTGTGTCCGGTTGCTGTTGCTGCAGTTGTGGTGCTAGTTAGTTCGGAAGCCCGTCGCCTTTGTGAATCGAATCCTTCGGCAATTCCGTCTGTTGAGCTGAACCTCCGGGTAATTACGGTCTTTGTTGTGGTGCCTCCTGGAGAGGTGGAGGTCGTTGTTGTCGTTGAGGATACAATGGGACCTTCAGTCATTGTTCTCGTCTCGTAGGACACAGTTCGGGATATGACCTCGCCGCCCCCAGATTCAGCAGGAATGATTTCCTCTTTAACTTCCTTTGTTATTTTCTCCTTGCTTTCTCCCAGTTTCTCCTCCACTTTCACCGCTTCGAACACAGCAGAGTTGGCCGTTGAGGATGTGAAGGTCTCCTCAAATTTTTCATGAAGCTCTTCCATGTTGGACGTGGAGCTGGATGTAGATGCCGTTCCAAGGACTGTGGACGAAGTAATTGATTTCTCGGAAGCGGAGCTGGACGCGCTTACTTTTTTCTCGGATTGAAATTTCTCCAGACTCAGTTTCTCCAGCGTCATTTCCTCTTTAAGTGCAGAAATAGAAGAGGAAGCAATTCGCGTTGAACTACTTGCTTCCTCCGTAACCTTTGATGATGAGGATGAAGATGACTCTTCAACAATTTTCTGAGACGCTAATGATTCCTTTTCAATAATATTTGTTTCTTCTTTCTGCAGTGTTTCTGTAGTGCTACTAGTTTGCCTGAGCGTTTCATCTGGTCCCGATAAATTATCACTAGAAGGAATATCACTTCCACCAGTAGCTCCAATATTATTAATGGTATCTGTCTCAGTTGGAGTCTTATCGTCGGATTCCTCATCCTTGGCTTTCTCTTCTTCATCCTTCTCACTTCCCTTCTCAGAGGCTCCACTCTCTGTCCTAGTTCTCCCTACGGTTGTAACAGTGGTAGTGGTTGTAACTGTCGTCACGCTCCTCTCTCCCCCTTCATCACAACTCTGACGTTCTTCTGATTTAGATAGATGGGTTTCTGTCTCCGCACTTTCCTCTTTTACTTTCTCCTCTGACTTTTCTTCTTCTCCTGCCTTTTCAACACTCACGACACTAGAGAGACTCTCAGACTCTTGCAAGCTTGAAGAACCCTGAGCTTCACTCGTGCTTAATTCCTCTTTCACTTCGCTGCATTTCTCGGATTTTGATTCACATTCTGATTCAGCTCCCGTATCATCCTTTGTTGTTTCAGGCAGATCAATAGCTGCAGTTTTCTTGGTTGTGGATGTAACTGTGATAGTTTCTTCTATTAATTGAGCACCTTCTAAAGACTTTTCTTCTGATGGTTTGGGGGAAGGCGTTGATTCTCTAGCTTGAGTTTCTTTGATCTCCTCCGTCTCGGTTTCGGAAGCAATTCCCGATGTTGTGGAATGTAAACTTTCCCTTAGAGTCTCAGTCTCCGATTTTTGAAGTGTAGATTGAACAGATTCGCTAACAATAGACTGAGACTGTGAAAACACAGCTGAGCTGATGGATTTTGTCATCGAGTCTTCTTCGATTTCCGTTTCTTGTTCTTCCTCCTCCTCCTCCTTTGTTTTCGAGGACGGTTCTGGAGTAGAAGATTGCGATTGTTTACTCTCATCGGACTTTGTTGATTTGGTAGTTGTAGAGCTAGTTTCCTTTGTAATCTTAGTAGCCTCTGCTTTCTCTGACTTTCTCTCTGAACTCTTTGTTTCTTCAGTGTACATCGAAGCAGAGATTTCTTCTTCGATATCTACCATACTCTGGGACAGACTACTCGTGGTGCTTGACATTGTTTCTTTAGATATGATCTTTTGGCTAGTTTCGAGTTTCTGAGCCTCTGACGCTGCCTTTCGTGCTTGCTCCTCTTCAACTTTGCTAATTATTTCGGAGAAAGCACTAGAACTGATTTGAGCTACTTCCTGTAGGTGCTGATAAACTGATTTCTGTTTCTCAAGCGTTGGAGTGTCAGGAAGCGGAAGAGGTTCTTGTGGCTTCGCCGGTTTGTACTCATCCGTTTCCATTTTAAGACGGATGCTCTCTGCCACATTTCTTTTGCACTCCTCCACCGCAATTGATAGGGCTTGTCCCGATTTAGCTACTTCTTGCAAAGTCTCGAAAACTGCTTTAGCCTCCCGCATCGTCTCAGCGTAGTCTTGTAGGGTTTTCTGACTTTGAACTTTCTCTTGAGGCTGCTCGGCCGTCATTTGAGAATATTGGTGAGAAGATGACTGCACACTTTCTTGGACAGCATAATCATCGTCCGTTGGACTCTTTATTGGTGTCACAGGAGACTTGAGTGATTCCGGGGCTGCTGGTGTTACTTTCTCCTCAGCTTTCGCTGAACTGCCCAAAGCCCCAATAATAACAGAGCTGAGGGCAGACACACTTTCACTAAGTTTGTCACTGACGCTCCCAGCTGCTTTCTCTTTTGTCTCTTCAATTTTACCCAGAATCCCTTCCTTTGACTCCTCAATGGATTTGACCATTTTATCGGTAGCGGCTTTCTTTACAGCCTCAATTGTTTCGTGAATGTCCTCCTTAGCCTTTTCGCCAACTCCTTTCACAACCTTTTCTTCTGTGACAATAATGTCCTCCTCGACGGAAGAAGCTGCAGCCGCACTAACTTTCTCCGAGATCATTCCCGTCACCAATTTGGTAGCTTCGCCCAATATATCCGTCAATATCGATTGATTCTCTGCGATAGTTTTCGCTTGGTTTACGATTTCCTCTACTTCCTCCCTAACTGGAGATTGTAATTCATGTAATTTTTCTCCAGCTGACTGTTCAACTTGTTCCACTGTCTCCTCAGCCACCGCAACCGTTTCCTCCGCTTGAGTCACAGCTGATGTTACTGCACTTTCCGCAGTTTTAATAATAGTCTCACTAACTTTCTCCTCTGTGTCCTTAATGGCCCGTTCCGCCAGGTCCTTTCTCTCACTGTCACTCACTCCCTCGGATGCTGCAAAACCAACAGATTTCATATCCTTTGCATCCATCGATTCCAAACTGTCTATTCCTTCATCCTCATCTTTCTCCTCGTCCTTTTCTCTCTCTCCCTCCTCAGTGCATTCCGTCGTATCCGCCACATTGCTCTCCATTGCAGCGAAAGCAGAGATCCGTTGAACTTTCTCGCTCTCGCTTTCTACTTCCACTTCCAGCTCTTCTTTCTCTTTACTTTCTCCCTTTTGCTCTCCAGTAGATTTCCCATCGTCTGATGTGCCTAATACTTTATCGGCTTCGGTTTCAGTCGTTTCTTTCTCAACGGCTAATTTCGATTCAGCTGCAGCCTCTTTCTCCACAGTCGCGTCCTTGACGCCCTCATCGGAATGTAAATCCTCATCCGTCCTCTCCTTTTCAATCTTCTCAGATGAGTCTCCTACTAATTGAGTGGCTGTCTCTATTTGTTCCCCATCCTTTTCCTCGTCAATTGATTTTTCATGTTCTTTATCCTCAGAAACGACAGGAGCATCGCTTGATGTCTCAATTTCTTTTATCTCGCTGCCAATTAGTTTATCGGCATCCGCTTTCCCCTCCTCATCTTTGCTATCGTCTCCTTTCACCTCACTTTCCTCTGCATTTTCCTCGTCCTCTGCTTTAATTTCGCTTTCTTCACCCTTTTCCTCCTCGTCTCCTTTCACCGAGGATGCAGTTGATTTGGCTGGACTCCCACTCAACGCTTTCTCGTCTCCTTCCTCTTTTGGCGTTAGAGCTTTCTCTGCTTTCTCTTTGGTGTCCTCTTTATCTTCTGCCTCGGTACTCTCTTTAGCTTCCTCTTTTTCAGGACTTTTACCTCCTCGAGGGGATTTTTCTCCTTCTGGAGGGCTTGGAAGAGTCGCAACACTTTCGGGTGACTGGTGAACAAGGGCAGCACTAAGGGTAGTGGCCGCGGTGAGTAATCCTGAGCCAACTGTACTTAAGATACTTGGAGTAACTGCTCCTTCATAGGTATCTTGGTCATCCCCTTCTGATTTTGCTCCTCCATCTTCATCCTCGTCCTCATCATCATCTCTTGGTAGAACAAATAGCTTTTCTCTCTTTTCTTCGATCTGTTCCATTTCTTTAGTCTCAACAGGCGATTTGTCTTTCTCCTGTGCATCAGTTGAACTAATTGCTGTTGCGGTTGTAGTTTCATCAATTGTTCGTGAAATGGCCGTCAATGCAGAGGCTGAGGAAGTTGAAGATTCATCGCTGGACACTTTTCTTTCAGCGGCCAAGTTGGTAGGCGAGGGCGATGAGGATCCAAGTGCAGTAGTAGTAATAGATTCTTTAGGTGCATCCACTGTATCCGCTTTCTCGGCTGTATCGATCGCTTCCGCTTGAGTAACCGAAGTAATTGCATCCTTTTCCTCCTCTTTGAGCTCATCTTTGGAGGATTTATCAATTGATTTTGGGTCAGTGGCCTCTGGAGACGAGGCTGCAATATCCTCTTTAATTTCAACAGGAGATTTAGTGCCACTCTCTGGAATTTCAGATATTTTCTCACTTTCGGCTGTTTCTTTGGATTCCTTCTCTTCTGTTGTACCAACATCTTCCTTCGCTTTCTCTTCTGGAATGGGGAATCGTGTTTGCTTATCACTACCGCTATCGTCCTCACTCTGTACTGGAGGAGTAGACGGAGTAATAACAACCGAAGCTATTGGCTTAACTTCCAAAGGAGATAAAGAGAAATCCTTTGATGAAGGCTTTTCCGTCGCCAGCGAAATTTGAGTGGGAGTTTTATCCGTTTCGTCACTGTCAACTTTGCTAATGACATCCGCATCGGGTTCTGGAGTTGTGACTTTTTCATCAACTCCTGCGGTCTCAGAGCTCTCATCGATTTGCTCTTCTTTTTCTGCCGTTGTATCTTGTTTAGAAGGAATTTGTGTTTCGCTGTCTGCTCCACTTTCTTCCGCTCCCTCTGTTTTTGCCTCTAATGTTGGAGATGCAGCAGGAGTAGACACTGACTCTTTGGTTGGGCTCGCAATTCTCTCAGGAGATTTGTCAGCGGCTGGGGATAATGACGTCACAGGCTCACTTATTATTTGTTCTGTCTCTTTAGCCAAATCTCCACTTGTTTCTATTATTTTATCTGCATCTTTGCTTTCTTTCTCAGGCTCACTAGCTTTCTCCTCCTCATCCTTATCTCCTTCCTTAGCATCACTTGAAGCTTTCTCCTTCTCTCCTTTCTCCAAATCTGCCTTTTCCGTTATTTCTTCCTCGTGCTTCTCGGTTGTAGGGGAAGCTATGCTAGTTATAGGCTCCTCAGATGCATCTGCATCTTTCTCCTCCGACACAGATTCTTTTGCAAGGGATTCCTTTTCAGTAGATTCTAATTCCTCTTTTTCAATTGTTTCGCCAGATTCTATTGTTTCTGCTTCTCCCTCTTGTTTACTTTCTCCGGCTTCTTCTGCCGTTTCCTCGGCTGAGGCTTCAACTTTCTCCTCAGATCCAGTCTCTGTGGTTTCAGCTTTAACTGACTCGCTTTCTTCAGAATCTTTGTTATCGGGTTGCTCTGTGGGTTTGCCCGCGTCTGACACAGTTTCTTTTTCGACACGCTCTGTTTCAGTTTTGGAAACAGTGGCTTTAGTTACAGCTTCTTCTATTTCGGATTCCTTTTCTGCAACTTCAGATTCAATTTCTTTTTCTTCGGTTGCTTCCGCACTTTCACTCTCTCGAGTTTCAGCTCCTGATGTCCCTTCTACTTGTGCTGTCTCTGTGCTTTCACTTTTGGGTTCAGGCTCGGGTGTCTTTTCTTTGGGTTTCTCGGCATCCACTTTCTCCTTTTCACTTGCTTCGCTTGTTTCAGTTTCAGCTTCAGGAATATTTGCATTTGCATCATCATCATCTATAACCTGTGTCTCCTCTGGTTCATCTTTTGTTTCCTCTTTTGTTTCTTTTTGTTCGTCTTTACTAATTTCGGGAGTTTCTGTTTCAATTTCAATATCCTCCGTAGTGTCCATTGTGTCTACCTCATCAGTAGGAGATTTCACTACAACTGCTTCTTTCTCCTCCTCATCTTTTGTGGATTCGGTTTTCACTTCTGATTCTGCATCTTTGATATCTGTTTCAATTTCTTTTGTTTCGTCAGTCGATACTTTGCCATCATCTTTAGTATCTTTTTCTGCGGCTTCGCCCTTATCAGCCACTTCAGGTTCGTCAGTAGGTGTTTTATCGTCGGTAACTTTCTCTTCTGTTTCAACAGTTGATTCTTCCTCAACTGGTTCTGGGGTCACTGCTTTCTCCTCTGACGTTTCTACTGCTTCCAAAATCTTTGGTTCAACTTCCTCGGGAGCTGTTGTATCGTCATCTTTGGTTACTTCCTCGGGGGCAGATGCTGATTCTTTTTCATCTGTTTCCTTTTCTTCGTCCTTAGCTAAGGCTTCTTTATCAGTAACAATAGGCTCCTCGGATTTTTTATTTTCCTTTTTGTCTGAAACTGTTTTCTCAACAACGGTTTCTGCAACTTGTTCAGTAGTTTCTTTATCATCAGATTCTTCTGTTGCTTTTTCACCCGCAGATTCAGTTTCTGGGGCTGCTTCGTCAGAAACTTCTGCTGTCTCCTTTGTGTCGGATTCACTTTCTGCGACTTTCTCTTGATCAACCTTATCATCTTTAAGCTCTGGGGTTGCATCGACTTCATCTGTTACTTCAGCAGTTTCAATTTCAGTCTTTTTGTCACCAGGAGAAGCTTTCTCTGTTACTTCTTTACTAGCAACTATTTTTGAAACTTTCTCCTCGGCTACTTCTTTAGGAGCGCTTTGTGAGTCTTTGTCATCGGTCGCATCTTTTTCTTCAGCAACTACTTCATCTACTTTCTCTTTCGAATCGACTTCCTCAGACACCTCCTTGTCTGCTTCTCCACCTTTTTCTTCCGATTCCTTTTCGTCAGCAGTGATATCAGTAGCTTTCTCCTCTGCTTTGTCTTCCGTAGCTGCTTCTGAAATTTTATCTGTGACCTCGGAGTCCTTCTCATCGGCCGCCGATTCCTTTTCATCCACAGTTTCAACAACTTCTTGCTCGGACTCTTTTTCCTCAGTAGTTATTTTGTCGTCTGACTTCTCAGAGGGCTCTGCGACTTTCTCTTCTGAATCTTTTTCGTCTTTAGTTTCTGGAACAGTATCCTCAGAAACTTTATCATCGTGTGACTCCTTTTCGTCAACGGGCTCCTTTTTACTGGGTGCACTTTCTTGGACGGGCTTCTTATCAGTAGTGACTTTCTCCTCCACTTCAGATACCTTTTCAGCCGACTCTTTTTCTTCTGGTTCGCTTTCTACTATTACATCTGCGATTTTCTCTTTTGATACTTCTTCAGCCACTACTTCTGAATCGACTAATTTTGGTTCTCCTTCGTCGGGAGTTTTAGAGTCTTTCGTTTTGGCATCGTCGGCAGGAATTTCGGAAACTTTCTCTGATTCTGTTTCTTCAACAGGGGCTTCAGATATTTCCTCTTTTGCATCTTTCTCTTCTGTAGAAGGTTCGGATACTTTCTCTTCCGGTTTCCCCTCATCAGAAGGTTCTGGTACCTTTTCGTCAGCCTCCTCTTCTACATTTTCTGGTTCTTTGTCATCGTCCTTTGCTTCTACATCAGTAACTTTCTCCTCGGCTTTTCCAGATACTTTTTCGTCTGCCTGTTCTGCCAATTTTACTTCAGCCTTTTCTGTTACTTTCTCTTCTACATCTTTCTCATTTTCGTCTTTAGTAGGCACTGAGTCTTTAGTTGGGCTCGCAATTGCTGGAGATTTGTCCCCAGCCTCTGCGGATTCCTTAGCTTCATCCGAGGGTTCTTTTTCTTCTGCGCCTTGGTTGGATTCCTCATCCTTTACTTCATCAGCTGTGGGTTCCTCTACTTCAGAAACTTTACCCTCAGCGTCGGTGACTTTTTCATCCGAATCCTTGTCATCGTCCGTAGTGTCTGGGACTTTCTCCTCAGATTCCTTTTCGCCTTCTGCGACAACTTTAACTTCTTCGTCAGCTTTTTCGTCAGTAGTTTCATCTGTGACTTTCTCCTCAGATGCTTTTTCCTCAACAACATCCTCTTTTTCTTCTGATGCTGCAGGAGCTTCTTTTTCATCAGTAGTATTTTCGTCTTTAGTATCAACTGTGACTTCTGCCTCATCCTTGGCATCATCACCTTCCTTTTCGTCTGCAGATTCCTTTGATTCTGCAACTTTATCAACAGGAGATACTTTTTCCTCAGTTGCTTTCTCCTCCACTTCATCTTCGAGTTTCTCATCTCCAGCGACTTCCTCGCTTTCGACTGTTGTTTCCTCAGTAACTTTCTCCTCTGTGGATTCCTTTTCTTCTGTTATATCTGTATCAGCAACTGGTTCTTTTTCACTAGGCTGGCTTTCTTCGGCGGCCTTCTCGTCAGCTGAAACTTTCTCTTGAGTTTCTTCCTCCTGCTCGCCTTCAGCCAGTTCGTCTGTCTCTGTAGTTATTTTGTCATCATCTTTAAGTTGAACTTTTGATAAAGTTTCCTCAGTTTCTTTTTCGCTAGTCTTATCCTCAATATCACCTTTTGTTTCCTTTAGCTCCGTCTCACTTTGATCTGGAACTGCATCTTTCTCCTCGTCAGCCTCCTCGGTCTCGTGCACTTTTTCAATTTGTTCCTCCGATTCCTTTTCAGCTTCAGTGGCCGATGGAGCAGGAGTTAACTTTTGTGAAGGAGCCAAAGTAGTTGTAGTAGTTTCCGTTGTTTTGATAATGCTCTCCAAAGTTTTTCCAACACTTTGAGTG
Organism: Tomocerus mixtus; assembly: GCA_034694165.1. Taxonomy (NCBI): domain Eukaryota; kingdom Metazoa; phylum Arthropoda; class Collembola; order Entomobryomorpha; family Tomoceridae; genus Tomocerus; species Tomocerus mixtus. The sequence goes on from JAQFYC010000505.1 coordinate 32,749, forward strand.
AGAAGTGACTCTAATACGGGGGAAACAGCCGCATCAATTTTTTCCACAATTCCTTGCGGAACGGGAGAAGGGGCTTTCGCGTCTACTTCATCTTTCGTTTCTTTTATTAGTTCTTCAACTACAACAACAGAAGTAGGCATTTGTTGCTCTTTAGCTTCCTCCACCTCCTCCTCGGTAGCAGCAGCAGCCTCTTTAAATTCAGCCTTTTCTGCTTCATGGACAATGACTTTCTCTTTTGTCGGACTTTCTTTCTCTTTCTCATCATCTTTCCCTTTCTCTTCTTCTTTCTCTTTCTCTTCATCTGGAAGGATTTCCACCTCGTCTCCCGTTCCTTCCTCTTCCTTAGCCTCGGGAGTTGTGGATGGAGCATCTGTTGTTGTCTTGTCCACAGTCAGTTCACTCGTCAACAGCAAAACTTCTTTTTCCTTTAGTAATGCTTGTTCCAATTCAGTGGGAATTGGTCCAGGACTTGATCCTGGCATTGGGGAGCGCACAATTCCAATTGCATCAACTCCGTGATCTTCCTCCGAGTGAGAATACTCTTCCTCTTCCTGGACAAACTCATCTGTTTCGTAGGTTCCGGGTTCAACTTCCTCGTGCATTGGCAAATCTGCCACTTCGTCAGGAGTTCGAATGACTTCGCGAGACTCCCGGGGAATTTTTGATGGGATGGCTGATGGAGTTGGGATTGGACGGGAAGACAAATCTTCTGTTTTCCCTTTCATGCTAACGTCTTTGTCATCTTTGACAAGTTCAGGCTCTGCAGCCAACAGCAGCTCCTCTTTCTCCTCGATAATTTCTTTTGTCTCCTTGTCCTTGTCAGCCTCAATCTCAACTTTATCTAAAGTCTCTTTAGTAATTTCTGGTGACTGCGGGGCAGGACTTTTTTCTTGTTCTTTTTCAACCTCCCCATCATCGCCAGTATCAATTTCCAATTCTTTTTTGTCACCAGAAGGAGAAGGAGCAGCAGGTGATGTTGGTTTTGCGTTCTGTTCCTCTTCTTCTCCTTCAACTTTCTCTTCATCCAAAGTTTGTGGAACGGACTCCTCGGCAATTTCCACAACTTCAGGTAAAATCTCTTCTTTGTCAGGCAGGACAGATTGTTGAATGGGTTCTGGCTCGGGAGTCACTTCGTGAGACACGTCTCGCTTAGTCCGCACCAGTTCATATTCGTCTTTGGAAATAAATCCAGTTTCGCTTGCTCCGCTTGCACTGCGAATGACCTCGGGAGGTGCCAGGGGCTTCTCTTCAGATAAGTACTTGGAAGTATCAGCCAATTGAGCTACGAGTCCTTCTCCTTCTTCCTCTTTCTGAGAGGATTTTGAATCCCTACGGCTTTCTTTCAATTCTTGTGAAGGAGTCACTCCTTCCTCCTCTCCCGCCTCCTCTTCCTCCTCCGCGGCTCCTTTCCCTTCGCCTTCCAGCACAGTTGTAGCTTCTTCCTTTTCTGGAGATGATACAACAGGAGTTTTAGGTTTCTCCCCCTCGGTCTCCTGTACATCTAATTTAGTCACATCTTCATCCAATTTCAGAATGTCTGCAACACCTTCATCCATTTGTTGAGAAGGAAGAGCCTCCAGTCCAGATGCGATAACATCTTCCAGTTTCTCGTCCAACTCTTCAATTTGCAATTCATCTGTGGGTTGATCGTCATCGATCAGTTTAGACTCGGAGCCGAATTGGGACTCCCTGGAGGTCTCCGTGTCGGCCAAATCGCCCCCAACGGAGTCGGCCTCCAAGTTTATTACATTCTCATCGACTGCATCAACTTTATCCTCCTCGGCAACTTCCTCCTCCACCTCATCAATGTCTTTTTGATAGTCTTCCCCTTGTTTCTCCTCTCCCATGACGCTGGCCGCGCTTAGGCGGCGCTCACCTTCCGCGGATTCGGACTCTCGTCGTGAGTCCGTCTCTTCTGGCTCTTCTTCCTTAACCTCGGAGTCTTTTCCCTCGTCGGTTTCATCTTTTTCCTCCTTTGTAATCTGTTTATCTCCCTCCGTTTCGATTTCTTCCTTTGCAGATGTGGATTCTGCAAGGGTTTTAGCATCTTGAGAAATAATCTCAGGCTCTGCTGAAGAAGGCTCTTGAGCTTGAGAATCATCGCCCACTTGTTTATCTTCCCCAGCATCCTCGGGTTCGGCAACAGTTTCAGGTTCCTGATCGGCAGGTGTTTCTTTCACGCCAGATTCGGATTCTAATCCTGTTTTCTCCTGATCTCCGATTTCCTTAGGCACTTTTGATTCCTCCTCTTCCTGCGGTTCAGACTCTTTGTCTCTCGGCTCTTCGCTTATAGTCGTTGTGTCTACAGTCTCCGTTTTAGTAACTGTCTCCTCGGTGGCTACAGCCTCCTCAGATGGCTCTAATTCTACAGGAATATCTTTAATAGATTCTTTCGTAGGCTCAGTATCTACATCAGCTGCATCTCCTTTTTCCGGTTCATTCTCCGTAGCGGATTCGATTATTTCTTCTTCGATCCCACTTTCTTTCGACGGAGATCCAGCTGGAATTGATTCTTTTTCACTAACTGTCTTTTTTGTGACTATTTCTTCCACAGCTTCTTCCTGTTGCTCCGCACTATCCTCCACTGCATCTTTTTCTTCAGTTTCGTCTAATTTCTCAATTGGTTCTGTTTCGGGGACAGTTTCGTCTGTCACCTTTGATTCATCGGACTCAGGTTGAGTTTCTTGTTTAGCTACTGATTCAGGCTCAATGGTTTCCTCTATAATTTGTTCGGGTTCAGATTCTTTAGTTTCTTTCTCAGCCTCCTCCCCCTCGGCTGTGATTTCTGATTCTTTAGTAATTATCTCCTCGGATTCAGCTGCTTCCTGTGTTTCTTTTTCGTCTGTCACCTCCTCGGATATATTTTCTTCTTCAGCTTCCTCCTCTGTGGGTTTAGTCTCTGCATCTGCCGAAGGTTCATCTTTGCCTTCATCAACCTCAACAGATTCTTTAGTAGTTTCCTCAGTTTCATCAACAATTTGTTCTTCAACTTTTTCTTCCTCTGCAGTTTCAGCAGCTTCATCGGCTGTCTCTGCTGTTTCTGCATCGTCAACTTTAGACTCCTCCTCCCCTTCCTCTTTGCTCTCCTCAGCATCAGGACCAGTTTCTGACTCAGTTTCATTTATAATAGTTTCTTTAATGATTTCCTCAGACTTAGCCTCGTCAGTTTTAGCAATATCACTCTGCTCAGGCTCCTCGTCAGCTTTCTCGGCATCTTCAATTATTTGTGCCTTATCCTCTTTCCCCTCCTTTTCCTCCTGAACATCCTTCTCTTGCCTGTTTTCGTCCTGAATGAATTTCTGTTCCTTGTCTGTGCCCTCCTCGTCCTCCTCCTGTATATCTTGAGTAATGAGGACATTAGAGTCGCCGTCCAACTCGTTTCCAGCGGACTCATCCTTTTCCACGATTAAATATTCATCCTCCTCTTCATCAGGCTCTGCTGTGGTCGTTTCTCCGTCAACACTCTCTCCAATAATAGCCTCTACATCTGTAATGGTATGACTCTCTGAGGGCATTTCATATTGATCCTTAGAGACGGAGACAGCAGTAATAACATCTTCAGAGATGGTGCCCCTCTCTTCTCCGTCAGCATCCTCATCGCCCCCATTGGCCGTGACGTGATCCAAGGAGCTCATTTCTGAACTACACTCCGTGGCAGTGGCACTCAAGGCAATTCCATTTTGAGCGACAACATCCTCGTCCTCCTGCTCATCAGCCACTTCAGATTTCCCATCTCCATCAGACGGTTCACCGCCTGATATTTCCTGCTCCTCAGTTGGAGCTCTTCCGTTCGTTGCAGCGTGAACTGCATCTTCTTCCTCCTCTTCCCCTTCCTCTTTGAATGCTCGCTCAGAGGCAGCGACTGCAGCTGCGGTGGCTGCCACGGCGGCGGCTGTTACAGTTGTGGCAGCTACGGCGCTGGCAGCACCAATTCTGGGCCTTCTCACAGGCGCCGGCTCCCCACTTCCTGCTTTTGTTGCCGTGGAGGTTGAGGTTTTTGTTGATGATGTTGATGTTGTTGTTGTTGATGGACGAGGGATTGTGCTTTTGACTGTGCCCGTCGACGCTTTGGGTTTTGTTCGCGCTTCAGAGACGCTTTTATGTTTGGATGTGTCGGCTGAACTTGTGGTGGTCGTGCTAGAAGATTTCGCCAGACTTGTCTTTGTCTTGTGCTCAACGACCTTCCGGTTGTTGGCTTCTTTAGCAGATTTCGGAGGTGTTGGAGGTGGGGAGGAGGAGGCCGCTGAAGCGGAGGTCTTCCCCACTGTGGATTTAGATATACCATATTTGCTACTCACAGTTTTCCCTTCAGCTTTCTTAGAGGGACTGGATTGGCTTGTTCTCTTAGAAGAAGAATCGCGTCCGTGCTTTGTTGTTGATGACTTGGTAGTAGTTGAGACTTTTGTGGTGCTAGAAGTCTTTGAGATGTGACCTGCTGGGGCAGAGCTGTCAATTCGAGAAGAAATCCTCGAGGAAGATTTCACCTTTGGAGTTTCGGATGCCAATTTATTATCGGCAGACTTGGCAGTGATATACTTATCAGATTTTCTTTCTTTTAAAGGTTTCTCCTTCTCTGATACCTCGCCCGTTGTGATTGTGGTAGAGGAATCAGTGCGGGAAGATATTTTGGAGGAGACGCGACCGTAGGATGTTTTGGGAATGCCGGTTGAAGATGTTGTCTTGTGAACAGAAGGCGGTCGGGTGGAGGTGGTTGAGGCCGTCGTCGTAGAGGCAGTCGTGGCCGCAGCAACCCCTCCCCCGTCAGCAGCCGTCGTCGACGAGGAAATATTTTGTGAATTGTAGTAGTGAGATTTGGAGATTTGGTGTCTGGCTTCGGAAACGATTCGTTCTGATTTGACTTTGCTCTTGTGCGAGGCTGCGATAGTTTTCGCCGTGCAAACCGGGTATCGCAAAAATTCTAAGTGTTTCAGTTTTCCTAATGCTTCGAATATTTTCTGTTGGGGAGTGGAGCCCGGGAAGAGGATGCGAGTTATCGGATCTCGCTGGTTGTCCGGCTGCCAAACCAAAAGGGCACAAATGGAGACCAAATTAAGAACGGGGTAATTGAGCTCCTTCCCTTCCACTTTCATGGACATTCGGGCCGAGACGAAGGACTTGCAGTCTGTATTCCATTTGGACATAAATTCTTTAACTTCCCGGGAGTCTCTCGCCGGATTCAAAACGTACAAGTCCAGTTTTCCGTGACCTACTTTGTGATAGAGATTAATGGGCTCGATCACATTCTCTCGGAAACACAGATGAGGTTTTAGATTGACATTTCTAAGGTTCTCCACCATCCGGTGGCCAGTGTCAGTGAGACTGACAAGAAGTTCGGGGTTGTCTTCCTTCTCACCATCCGGGTTCTTTCTCTCAATCACATTCCCGAAAAAGTGACCTATTTGGGGGTAGACTTGATTCATTCTCTTCCTATCTAGCACCGCGTCGAGGCCTCCCACGCTGTTATTGTTCACCCGCGTAAGGAGCACGGCGTCGAGTCTGTCTAAGTGGCGGGTGAAATCCCAGAAACAGGACCTTCGGGAAAACCCTCCGTCGATGAGCATATTGAAACCGTTGATTCCAAACAGAGCTGCATCTCCCTGGCCTCCCGGAAAGACGTAAAGTGTCGGGTGGCTGAAACGAATGTTGCCCACGATCTCCGAAGGCTCCAGAATCTCTTTGAGAGGGGCGGCCGTCAACATCTTCGTCATGTACTCGACGAAGGAGATAATGCCTGAGGAATGGCCTATCAGTTTGTCCGGAGGATTCATCCGGACTTGGCACAATTTACTGAACGACTCTTTCCGAAGACGCTCATCAGTCCAACCGTTCTCAGTCGCACAATGCATAGACACGCTAATATCAAATTTGTATGCTGATAAGATCCGCGAGACTTCCGGCTCTGCCCATAATTCGATGAAGTCCGTGAAGGAAAAGGTCCCATCCTAATAAATCACAAAATCAACATCTCCCCATTCAATCATCTATTTAGAAAACTCATTCTTTCCTAACTTTCTCCCTCTTTTCTCCCTATTCATACCATAAAATATTCTAACGAACTATTATCAAAGATTATAATGTGATTTACGTCAACTACTTATACCCATTCGCATTTTCAAACATAAACTATCTCTAAATCCCTCTTTTCAATTACGATACAATGAAAAATGACATTCATAAACATTTTTCGCCTAATATGGGTTTATTAGCCCACTATTTCTACTAAAGATACTTCCAATATAAAATATGCTTTACCAGAAGCATGTCCTTTAACAGATATAAAGCTAAAATGCCTTTGTACTGTAAAAACTGTAAATATGTATGCAGAGATATGTAGGAGCACCTAATCTAAACGATCCTAAGTAGCTTGGCTTTGGCTTGGCTCTTCTGTCTTGTCTTGATGATACATTGTGTAAAATGGTAAATGCAAAATGCAAGAAAGAACCTTTTCCCAGACTGCACCTTTCTTGCTACATATTATAGTCCTATGTACTATGTACATCCTATGTACAATAATTTCCATCTACTCTACTCAACAAAACATAATGGATATGTCAAAGTCATTTATTATGGAATAACCTTTTTCTCTCGTCCGTTGTTCTTTCTCTTTTACATAATAGCATCTTCTACATAATACTGTACAGTACGTACTGTACGTATAACAACGGACTCTTGCTGCATTTCTATGGTCTAATGCGAAAAGTGAATGCGTTTACCACGTTATGTGTCTTGTATGGTATGGTGGGGGAGTTAATGCATATAATATTTACAAAGGAGCCTATATTAGTATAGTGAATAATCTTGTAGGCACACTACACTGAAGAATTGTTTCTACCTCTCTCCCTGTCAACATTTCCCATTCTTTCTAACTGCCTATGCATTTACCTTGCTTTCCTTTGCTAGCCAAACTATTAGCTAGTTTCTTTCTATGCATTTCTATATGCATTCATGAAATACTACGTACAGTAGGTAGTAGGTACACAGTGTGCTGACACTGAGTGTTACTGCAGCATGTATGTCTTTGTTACAAGGCTACCTATGTATGTATAAGTGTTTCTAATACAGTACACCTACATAGGTTTATAGATAGCGACATGGCCTACCTTTACACGAAGAGCCATAAAAAGAGAAAATATGTCTCTTTGGTGTCTGCCTGAGCTCATTACGGAGAATTTATCGGGTGCAAAGCTCAAAATATAAATGTCGGCCCCTCAAAAATTACGTGGGTCGCTCTAAGAAAAAGAAAAATTAATGGCCCGTTTCTATAATGCTTTTTATCTTCATTCTTTTCTCTCTCCCTTCATCTGCACGATGCATCGCTTTGCTATAGCTATCACTTTCATGTAACTACGTGGAGGGACATGCTAAATATGTCTGCTCCTTACAAGAAAGATGCGGAATGGGAAAAATATTGTGCAAAGTCAAAAACGTGATTTTTCTTAAAAAGTAATCTGACTTATTGTTACTTGAAGAAAGAAGTCTTGTCTTCTTACCTATTTACTACAAATACATCTTCAGGCTTAAGTGTATGCCTACCTGGCCTGGTGTATGGCAATGCAATGTATATAATAGCTGAATAATGTAAAATGTAAGGTATTAATATAAATAACCTACTAAAGTGCCTTTGCTTTGGTTTGTACAGTACAAATATAAACTATTAATGAATGGGCGGATGAGCCAAGCCAAAACAGCCTTGAATCCAATAGAGATACTATGTAACGTAACACAACGTAGCGTAGGATAGTTTACCTGCAAAATCCATGAGCCACTTCCTTGGAAAGTGTATCCTGCATGGATTATATGTCTGTGTCGTGTGAAGCTGGCGAGTAGATTCTTGATGCATTGGAGCAACGTGTTGACTTGAGAGTGAATCAACACTTCAACCACCAAATTCTCGGACGCCCACTGCACCAACTTTTCTCCTGAATACAAAACAACAATCATTCGATAAGTATAAAGAAACTAGAAACATAGAAATAAAACTTCACATAAAGAAATGCCTTCTGTACTCATAGTACACATATAAAACATACCAATATTATTATACACAGATATGTATAGGAACTACCAATTCAATATTATGTGTATCTACCTATTTAAATATAGTTTGTGGTTTATGTACTCGGAGTTTTATAGGAAAGGGAAAAATTGCATCGGTACATTTATTTGTATTTACTATACGTACTATTTAGAAGTAGACTATTTGACCTACTCACCTAGCACATGCCATTCATTTTCAAAAGAGCAAAGGGGCGGAAAGAAATCATGTGCAAAGGACCAACTGAGAAATTTTGCAAAGTTTTCCCCAAACTTAACCAAAGCAGACAGTCAGACAGTACAGAGAGAAAAGTTCTAAATAAAAAACTAGATGGTCGTTTTGCTTTATTCTCTTGTTTGTTCTATACAGAGAGCCAGCCCGAGTCAAGTTACTTTATACACAGAGTTCTTGATTGTAGTTTGTATGTGGACAAGTGAAGAAACTTTGGGAACTCAAATCACAGTGTAGCTATTGTATACTAGTAAGGTACTTCGGCGAGTAGATGTACATGTTGTAGTCAAATTGGACGTGTCTTGTCGTGATATATCAACTCAACAATGAGGAATTTGAATCTGAATTGGATTTAGTAAATATATACTTACTTATTACTATTACAGTTTGCCAAGAAAATGTTATTTTAAAATGAACGTATTTGTGAAAACTTTAAATCGCATTTCTATGTAAAAAGAGAAAGTGTGTCATTTTATTTTACTTGATACACAAAAAGTGTCCTAATAAATTTTGATTCAACAAATCCACAAAATTCTTATAAATACTTGTCCAATTGTTGGCAGATATCTGTACTTTATGTGAAAGATAAAGATACTTTATCAATTATATGCTATATTAATTATTGAATAAAAGATTGAATGTAGATCTTTTTTCGCCTACTGTGTATCCCAAATCTATTAGGAAACATCTCAGCTTTCTTACGTTGAAATGTACAAACCACAGTCAGGAAAGGATATTTAGATTTTTAATTGTCGGATATCCAATTTGACTACAACATATAAGTAAGTATACTATAGTACTATATATACATACCTAGTGCATTATATTTATTTTAAGAATCTACCTACATATTGTAGATAACACGTTATTTGTTAGGTATATAATAATTCCAGACCTACATACAATACAACTCGACCTAGATAACTTTAGGTAAGTTTTAACTGGAGAAAGCTGAAGGCTTTCCTTCCAAATCCTCAAAATACTACATAGTAGTAGTGTTGAGAGAAATAAATATATTTGTTTTATATTTCAGTTTAGCCTTGTGTTATTGTCTGTAAGGTAGAGATAGGGAAAGTAGGATTCCTATGTAATCTAATATGCCTAATGCAGACTGCAAACTCGTCTCCTTTTCCTTCCGAAACCATAAACAAAGCTGAAGGTGTCCTGTTCCTGTTCTGTGTCTGTCCCCAGTCCTTAGTGTTTCATAAAGTAAGTAGGTGTCCTGTCTGACCTGTTTTCTTCTTTCTCATCTTACTAATATTACGTGCTGATTTCTCCATGAACACTTGAGAAGACATGGTATTCATTTCTAAGTTAGTTTTTCAATTCTACTGGACTGTACTGTATTAAATATATATAGGTATACTTTCAGTCTCTGTCTCGACTTTCTATTTCCCATTTGTTTTTCCATTTGCTAATGCTTGGGTGCATCTTCTATGGTATAGCTAACTAAATCAACTTTGTTATGCAACCCACATTTAACATCCTTATCTCATTGTTAGAGGGACCCTCTTCCTTGACTCTAATTTAGTTAGCTTAAGTTCTACTAACTAACACAAGCCTACTTTCTATTCCATCTTCTTTTCTTCTAAACTTTATAGATAAAGCTAATGCTCTAAATGAGCCCATTTTCTGAGCAATAATGAGCCTGAGCAAACCGAATGAATTCATTCAAGATTTATCCTCATTTATTTATAATGGGTGTTTTATGATATCTTCGTTACTTCATTCATTAGGACATGCAAACTTAATATCTGCTATTATGTAGAAACTTAATTTACTAATAGTACAATTATTACTATTATTAGGACTTTATGCAAATTAGACGTGTTATGCAATGTCTCACTTAATGCTACTGGCGATTACACATCGCCGCATAAATATTGAATCATTTACTTTCACTTTTTGCATTGAAATACAATCTAAAACTTTCACGGATAGTTTAATTTAAGAATTCCAATGATATTATAGATAAATAACATTGTACTAAACTACAGAAAAGTATTTCTAGCCTGACTGCTGTGCTGACGCACTTAATAATGGACAATTCATAGAGATAAATTGAGTTTCGTCGCTGTAAAACTATATATGAGGCTACCTACTGCTTTTCAGGAAAGGTCAGATGCCATAAAAAGAGTTTTATTGGTCACTCAGCTGTCCAATAAGATGGAACTCAAGTGAAATATAGTAAGCAGCTGACTGAACTGACGTGACGTAGACGTAAACTGTAGACGGACTGTACAGATGAAAAGAGCAACTCGCAAATCTAATCAATTCTCCTTGAATTCAATTTGATTCTGATTCCATTCTCGGAAAAGTGCATCTTACTTATATCAGATATACCTTAGATTTGAGATACCTTTGGTATTTTAGTCAACTACAGTACAGCTATAGGCCATTATCAAATCAAGATAGCGGAAGGGAAACTGAAGGCTGAGTACATAGTACCTATTTATATGTGTGGGTATATGTCCACTTTCACTTTAGCTCGTCAGTTAAGTAGATTCCTCAATTCTATGTAGAATTCTATTCACTCCATCTCTGTGATGTTGTTAGTTGACGTATTCTGTAAATCCTAAAGCTAACTGACATACAGTCGAAAGAAAAATTCTCATTTGAAATATATACAGATTCCTCTATTCACGGAACATGTCAGACCAAACCAGGAGAGCAGAAATATTCCCTTCGTAAATGTCCATCTGTCTCCGTTGTACTTAAGTACATATAGCAAAAAAGTGGTTGTATTTAAGCGTATCAGAAACCAAAATATAACTTTTACAGCTTTCTTAAAGAACTTTTCCATGAAGTCGTAAGTTGTAAAAGTACATTTTGCATTTTCATTGAAAAATGTCTGTATTTTAATATATCAATGTGTCTATCTCCCTCTACACTATTGCATTCCTTGAACATTGAATATTTCCTGTACAAACTCCCTTTGACTATTAATTCATATCTAAATATTTCGCCCATGACAAGTATATGAAACTTAAGTATTTCTCGTTCATATCACATCTGCATGCAATAGGGATTAAGAAGAGCAAAAGTTAGTTTATAAATGTGCAAGTTTAATAGACATGCATGCATATCATCATATGTATAGTATTAGTATCCATTTATTAGAAAATAAACTCTACTTGACTCCAGAGAGAAATAGCATGTGGGCTATGGATAGGCTATATAATGTACAATTCATTTTGATAGACGATCATAGTTGATAGGAAGCAGTCTGGCTGTTTCTAAATATCATCATCTCTGCTGGACTCCTTTAAGTTTTACTAGTTTCTGGTCTGCATCTTTCCGCGTCTCTTCTGTCTCCTGGTCTGCTCTGGTTTCCGAGGAAGATCTGGTCTGCTTTTCGCTTTAGGTTGGCTCTTGGCTTGCAATGAGCATGACTTTGATCTCCAGACACTAGCCAGACGTAGTTAAAGTACCATTCTTGCACATTGCACTCCATGGCAAAATAGTAGTAAAGTAAACGTACAGATACGTGGATAGATATGCCATGTCTTGATGGAAACTTCTTTTCTTTCGCTCAAGTGCATTTTCTGCTGAGGCTCTTCACTTGCAATCCACATATATGCACTGTAGAGATAGACTTCTTGCGAAAAGGGAGACTTTATATGACTTTACTCCTTTTTTAATGGTTTTAGTGTGCTACAGGGAATCCTAGATGTAAATATATGTTTGTGTGCATATGGACATGGACTACGCTAACTCTTCAACGATAGCATCGGCACTCAAGCACCGACCTTGCCTATTGCCTTTCTTATACGAATTTGCACGGTTTACAGCATTTTGCTAACACGTAGTACAGTACTACATAGTACATACATACAAATAGCTACTCCACTTATATACGATGCTAAGATCTTTAAAACCAAGGACATAAATGGGATTTACGTTTTTTTCTTCTTAAATGGCTCTCCATAAGGGTTTAATGAAGGTGTTTAAATTCAAGTAGGAATTATTTATTTTATATAATTCTTGTATACAATTCTGACATTCTTGCTTAAAAAGTAACGTAAGTATAATTAATACGTATAATATACGAAATAGTATTTAAAATGCGTCTAAAAGTCAGAAATTGAAAATAAGCTTGCTTTACATTATGTATAAGTTATAGCATAGCAGTAATTAGTATTTATGTACTCGCCCAGAAAAGAAAATTGAATTAGTATGGATGTAAAATATTAATGAAAATATTTGAGGATCAAAACGTTAAATAACTCCTGTTAAAATGTATTTGCAGGGGTTTAGCATATTGATGCACAAGTATGCTGGAGAACGAAAAGCTACTGCAAACTGCAACTATTTTCAATATCGTGTAGAACATGCTCCATGGCCGACTTGATTAATGTTTTCCATTTCGCTCCACGGGTTCTACTTACTTTTAGCCTATTGTTGGAATTGGAAATGTGAAGCGCATTGGGCTGGCAATTGATTTGTGTAGGAAAGGCTAGGAAAGTAGAAAATGGAGTGACACAACATTGAGCAGAGTGAACTGTTATTGCAAGTACAAATGGAAATGGGACAACTGCAGTTCCTGTCTCGCTTCACAAAACAATGCACACAATACAAAACCTCAAACTACGTTTTCTTCTGTATTACCACACTGTTATTTCAATATTGTGCATGCTTCGACCATATCTATGTTATGTAAGTGTATCGTCTTGCTCGTCATTGTCTTTGGCTCATTTCATAATCAAATATTTCTACTGTGTCACGCAAAAGCTTCTTATAATAGAGTACACAACCTATACTATAATACCTAATTACTTCCACTGATAGTAAGTATAAGAAGGCAGGTATACAAAGGCATCAATAAGTTCCTTAATTATTTGGTAGTATTTTGTGGGTTTGATTGAATCTAGGTGTATTTTTAAGGACGTTTCCTTATCGATTATGTTTATTTATCTGAACCTTAGGCCACTGCATTAGGAGAAACTCAGGAAATAACACAATAGACAGCAAACAATTATATTTATGTACATATATACAGGTTACGTAAGTAAATGGGGATGCATTGTATTTATTTATGTCTGTATAAAATCTGTAATCTAGACTTTCACACAATTCACTAAAAATACAAAAATAAAATTAATAATTACGAAGATGCGAAACAGGTATTATGTGCTGCAAGGGTGGTGTTCGCTTTGGTGTTTTATTTAGGCTAGGCAGGCCGGTACTACTTCTATCTAATGGGATCAATACATGAAGTACACCTTGGTATAAGTACACTATCTGTAGTTATTTTATATTAAGACGATAAAGTTTGGAACAAATATTATGTAGGTCAAGCTAAGCTAAAGGTATTGTTAAGAAGAGGCTACTTAAGACTTAAGACTATATAAATGCCATTTTACGTATTTGCATTTGCATAGATGTAATATATGAAAACTGTCGACCACCCATGAATTTACGATCTTAATACATAATACTCCTACAATCTCCGAGATTAGGTACTTATACATAAAGTATTGTTTTCTATTGTTACTATAGGTTTAATAAAGACAAGATAACTCACCGTTACGAGCTTCATCTCCTTCCGGTGCCGCATTGGCAAGATTCAGGAGTTCGCAGCTTAGGTCCACATGAGATGTATCTACATCCCATGATCGGAGTCCTGGAAGAAAACACAAGAGAGAACTTGATTTAGTATTTAATATAGGTATAAAGTAAAATATCTATTTCATTCATCCATTTTAACAAATTGGACATGGAAACACGCAACTATTCGTCTAGGGGCTTTTTAGAGGTAAGCGAAAACAAATTAATTACTCCTGCAGCTGAAATGCACTTTCTTTCGAAATTCCGAAGGGCTTAATACACTATTTACTACATCCATGCATGCCAAGAGGTAGAGTTGAATAGGTACTTTAGTGAAAGCTCGGCTAATGTAAGGCACTTTTAATAAATTGTATTAGAAAATACATTGAGCGTTTCGGAAAAATATAGTTTGTGTCTATATTTTGATCTGTGACCTTTATAGAGAATAGTCAGCATATGTAAATATTATATAGTGACGATACATAAATATCATTTCTTTCCATATATTCGTATTCGTTTGCAATAGCGTCCGATTTCCGATATCAGGTATAACGTTCATGGTGAAAGTCAATAGTAATAAAAGAAAATCCAATATATGCGGAGATGTGTAACGGAATGCTAATGTTATGTTTATATCGAGTTGAAATATTTATATGAAAGTTAGGATTTATAGGAATTTTATTCTATTTATACCTATTGCAATCTAAAGCTACCAAAATGGAATCTCTTTCAATGTAAATATGTGAGAGACCGATGAAAAGCAATGAGATAAATTGGACATGTGACAATAATACTGGAATGCTGGAATATTGCGATTTAAAACGTTTTGAGGTACCTTAAGCCAAGTTAGGCATGCTGTGTCGGCTGTAGGTCAATTCAGATAAATAGTATTATGCTTCATGGAATGGCATGCATGTGTTTCAACAGAATGTGTACCTAATTGCCTAGTTTTTGGTACCTAACCTAACCTACATATGTCTACATAATAGGTGCATGCATTTATGTTTTATTTTATTCTGTAGCTTATAATACTTATAAAACTAAAGCTAAAGCACAACTTGACTTGGCATAACATGTCATTGAAACTTTCTTCGAGTCTGTTCCATTGTCTCCATAAAATATAAACCTGTGTGTAGGTAAGTTCTAGTTCTGCTTACTGTATAGTATTGCTATTATGTAATGGAAATGTCATCATGCATAAATCTCACTGTGCCTGTCCTGTCCTGGTTTGGCTTGGCTTGTCTTTCAATGGAATTTCTAATATTAAGGTAAGCATGCTGTATTGTATACTATAACTTAGCTAATGTGAGTTTGTGTTTAGATATATAGAGAAAGGTAGGATATTAGGTAGGAGTCAGCTGTATGCAATGGAATGGCATGTTATGTAAGTAATGTAGTTTATGTAAGAATGTAAATGTAACGCAATGTAATGTGTATTCTAATGCATTGCAATCCAAATCCTGAAAATACAAATAATGGAAGAGGGCCTATTCATCCAGCTTTAGTGGCCTTCAGGGAGTTGCTCTTATTGTTCCTTTCGTGCACTCTCTCTCTTTATACAAACTAAAGTAGGACATAGTGCATACTAATACGTAGGGAACGTCTCTCATTTCATTTTATCGCTTTTAACATCCCATACAATTGTTGCTACATCATATAAATAGTATCTCTATTATTATATTGCATCAGTTTTAGGTTTTATACAGAATGCTACCAAAAAAAGAGTGACTTTCATCAGAGGCATTTAAAAATATGTACATCATTATTGTTTTCAGGGTAGCTAAATGGATGTATAAGTAGAGACGATCGTTTAGCTACTTATTTTTTAGTGCGAGATACTTATTTTTAGTTAGCAAACATAATATTCTATGTTTGTACTTTGTACTATGAGTGTAGAATGGATAACTACGTTTACATACGTACGTAGTGCTTTCTTATATGAAAAATTAAGTGATTTGTGATATGTGCTTACATGACAGGTAAAGAACTAATATCTATATCAATGAAATGTGAAATCTAATGTCAACCAATTATATATACGGATTTTACTCGGATATACAGTAGTACAATATAAGTGATATACATAGATATAAAGGTAAAAGAAATATATGTACATGTACTATATAAATATAGACATCATAGAGAAAGGCATTCCCATTATGTTAAAAGTGTTTGCCTTTCTCGATGAAAGTGTATGTAATGTAGCGAATATACGGAGTAGACACTTATGAGTGTTTTACTCGGTTGTGTTAACAGATTAGCTTTCACATGTGGAAAACATTATACTAGCTTTTATGCAGCACTAAAGTTAACTCGTTTAGTATGTACACTTATCGTAAGGTAGAGGTAGAGCAGTATTTGTAGCGTAGGCTGTAGACACCATTATTGCAGTTCTATTTCTATCCCTACCTAAATACTTTCTCTTTTTAGTGCTTAATGTTCTGTAGTGGTGTGGGTAGACAATACTAATACGTACTAGTGCCTTGTCTTGGTTCTTGGAAATCTTTCTCTCAGTTTATTTTACTTTACGGTCCTTAGCGTCAATCTTGCTACGAGTTTTATTTCTATTCGAACTTCCTTCAGGGTAGAAGACCAAACCATGTCTACTATGTACATATATAAATGACGGAGAAGATCCTATCTTTTGTCACAGTTGGAAACTTTGTTTCATCCCGTTTCAGATCGTAACATTTATCGATTTTGTTAAAAGCTTCAAAGTTGAGTACCATCCAATCCAGTGACACAACAGTAAAATACTATTTTCTAACCGTCTCTCTGTCTGCCAACTATTTTCTGTACTTACTTCGTTTACTTAAACTTACAGTACGATACGACAGCACCGATCAATGTCATTCTGTCAAAATACATGTCCTCAAGATCAACCGACAAAATACTTTAGTATTTAACTTGAAGTTCTTTTGATGTATCTGTAGGTATGTGTACATACATATAACGGAAATCAATTTATATGTGTGTTATATATGTACTACTAGGTGTGTGGACAATTTATTTTCTTTCAAGTGCTTTCCCTGCGTGAGTGTTACAGCTATTCAAAAACAATAAGCTAGGATGCGTGTAGCTAGGCGGGTTTTACATGTTTACATAATACTTGTACCTACTGGTTTGGATACTATTAAATCATAGTTGAACTTTCTGGAAGAAAGAAGCTTCCAACACAAATACAAAGAACTCGTAGAACATTGAGCGAGAGTTTCAAAGACTTCCCTATTATTCTAATGCAATAGGAAATACATTATATATGGAAAACTAGCAACAAAATGTCTAAATTGAGTTTGTCCACTGACAGCATAAAAGTTATTTTTCCTCGTGACTTACTTTGACAAGTTTGTCAAAGTCTTATTAATATCCAAAAACTTACATAACGTACCTAAATTCCACCATATGCGAAATACTTGCATTGTAAGCTCGTACTCATAACATATGTTAAGAATGAAGATCACAAGAGACAACGTATACTCTTGAAACTTTAGAAATCCAGCATGATATTTATTTTCGTCCACCGAAAGTAGTAAAACTATTTTTCATAAAAATGTACTCAAAAGGCAGTATCAAATGAATGGGTTACTGTAACCGCACAATTAAAGTAACAACAGGTCTGCTACAGATATTTCAAAAAAGAGGCTGGAAACTAAAATAATTTTAATCATTTAAAGTTCCGTGTAGGATGTATCATCCTTTTGAAGGAGAGGAGGACCTCTGCAACAATTTGGTTCATAAAACTGAAGGATAGTTCCCACTACGAGAGGAAACAACCCACTAGGGTTTAATTTGGTTAGGAAAGATGTAGTTGTGTAGGTAAGCATTTAGAATTAAGCTTCGGACAGCGGTGAAAGTAAGTTCTGGTGGAAAATAGAAATATCTAGTTCAGCAAACTAGCAGAGCTTGCATTATTACATACATAGTGTCTACTACTTGTACAATGGTCTTGCATTAACATTGTTTAGGTATATTATGTAAGTATGTCGAGTGAACTGAAAACGAAGAAACTTTCCCTTTTGAAATAGTGAGTAGTTTTGATATAATAAAATACTACATGGGAAGTGGGAGTGTGCTAGTGGATATCTGTGAGAGAACTCTGGGAGTATCTAAGTAAGCCAATTTTGAGCCGTTCACATATGTCATGTGTCACACCGCACTACAGCCATTATATACCATACCACACGTGTTTTTTATATATTTATATTTTCTCTTGAAGATGAGATATATCCGTAGTCTTTGAGTCTTTCCCAGTATTATTGTTATTATATATAAGTGTGGGAGAAATCCAGTCTGTGAGCTCCTGATAAAAGTTAAAACATCTTATTTAAGCAAGAATTTACGTATAATTCATAGATTCTCTGTATCATATCATTTCGAATCTCACCGCAACAATAAGTCCATTTTTCCACGGAAGAACGAAAGAAAATGTTGCGAGATACTGTAGGAAGTATTTATATCTATAATTTGTACTATAGCACATAGTACTAGTATTCAAGATGCAGTGCTTACAAATAGTCCTTACCTACTCCACTTCTGGAGTTTGAGTATTACTGGAAAAGTAATTCTGACGAGAGAAAGCCGTCTGGTCTACTTGGTTTGGTCCTACTTACATTTTACATTGCATAGGAAACCACGATCCGAATAATGGAATTTTTTAAACTATTCTTGCTAGTTCCTTGCTTTACTTTACTTTACGTTACTTTCTCCTCTCTTTACATTTTTCTGTAATACACCATGTATATTAAAATATTTCGCTTGTGATCCTATCAGCTGCAGTACAGCCAGCTTCCAAGGGAAACTGCAGCTTGAAAAAAGTTTGCTTAGCTTGCAAAATTGTACCCAAAATAACAATCTTCTCCTTCTTGAGTAACTACACTACGTAGAGTAGAGTAGCAGCATCAAATTTCTAGGGATCAATAGAAAACTTTTGTTTAATGTTAATGCATTCCCTTCATATCTCAACCCGCAGCTCGCTACTGAATTTACGAACGAAGAACTTAAAGAAAAGCTCTTTTTATCATGGGATTTGGCCTACATTACTTACGTAGGAAACATTTTATTCCACACTCTACACATATTCATTAGCACAGCTTGTCAAAGCTTAAATACAAAGCAAAGGTGTTTTAATTTTGGCTTATAATCTCCTCCGCAATATTTCAATAGAGATTTACGCAATATATGATACTCTGTCTGATGTTCATACTGGATTTGGGATTCTCTGTGCCTGTCTATCTTTTGCAGTAGGTCTGTCAGCGAAAGATATTATTACACTAACAGCATATGCTTTGACATTAACACTTTTTTATGCGAGTTTGCAAGTTTGCATTAGTAAAGGCTTTAACTGCAACTCTTCTGCTACACAAACTACAAACAAACAATCAAGAAGATAAATGCAGTCTATATAGTCCTACATTATTGTAAACGTTCCTATTGAAATTCAAATCATTCATATTTGTAGAACGAGGTCATGTTGCGATGCCCATTCAATGAAAAGTGTAGCAGTGTATTACGACACGAAGTACAAACATTAATATTTATTCTGTATTTTGTATGCAATTAGAAATCGCAAGTGAACTGTGCCTAATGCATTCTGTCTTTCAAGTACTGTAATTCGCATCGCTTTATAGAACTTTGGGTGGTATGATTACTAGCTCGCCTGTAGCTTTTCAATTTAACAAAAACTGCCAAGTGTAAATGATTCCGCAAAACAAATACAGTGTCGGCACTGCTAAATCGTATTTCTATTGAGTGCAGACTTGTAGGCTAAACAGAAAGCGAACACGTGTTAAGTAAATTCGTAATTTGTATTTAAATAACAAAAATTTCATTTATCATTGACTTAAAAGTCTTAATGAAAAATTAAATTAACTAAACATTTGTGTGCCCTAATGCTAATATTCTGTATTTTCTCTTTGGCGGATTGCTGTCCTACAATTTTGCAGCCTATACAGTATTATTTGGAGCAGTTTTTTATTTAAACTTGTATGCTGCTGTACAATATGTAGACAAAATAGGCATGACTCATCTTCAGTTAGTTTATAGCTGGTTAGTTTAGTCTTTTAGTGAGTTAGAAAGCGATTTGTATGCATGTAGATAATTATTGTTACTCCTTTCATCGCTCACAAGTCTCCAGCTCAAGGATTATGTTAATATAAACGAGGACATGTAAATATGCAGATACATTAACCATTGAATTGAACTGTCGTGTAAATGTAAAGTGTGCTGACGGAGCCATAGGCACATGAAAGAAGTTTGATGTTAATGTTGAATGAAATGAATTGGTTCAACTAACATAACACTAACATCGCATCACCTCCCATAATGATTATTTATGTATAGGTCTTAACAACTTATGCTATGCAATCAAGTAAATTGTACGGGCTTACATACCATACCAATAGTTAATTAATGTGTCTGTGTATATTATGTAAAAGGACGCGTGATGACATGACATAGTGTACTCTAATTTTACTTGCTAAATATTTCCCTAATTAATATAAAATAAACTGAAGATGAGAAAATGTGTTTCCCTTTGTAAATGAGATGAGACATTCATGTCAACATCGCCACGTTTGAAGTTAGTTTGTAAACTGGACTTAAAAGTAATTAGTTAAGTGTTGATTCAACTCTGACGCTACGCTAATGTAATGATAATGATGTTGGATGAAATGGTATTTGTATTTGTTCAGGAAAAGGAAACAAGGTCATGTCGGAGTCGCGAAACAGAAAAGACAGAACTATCTAAAGAATGTTGCAAGAGGAGGCGTTTTTACTTGTGTATTTAAATCCTTAGACAAATACGTGTTGTATTTATTGCAAAACTTGTCTTGTTTGTCCTGCTTTTGCAAAATATGTAGGTATTCATATACAGACGTGCGCTGCACACATTATTCGCGAAATCATTAAGAGAGTCATTAAGTCTGGTGACTTATGCGGGGGGTCTGTTGTCTCCATATACTCCTCTTATCAAATCCATTTATTCTACTCTCCTTGCCAAATATCCTATAGAGTTTGTGAATAAGTCCGCGGACAAGTCGAGCAGTTAATATTTCTTTATTTGTTTTTAAGTACCTATTAGTAGTTATTGCTATTGCTATTGCTTCCCCACCTACACAAATAACTACGACTTACGGCTACAGATTTAAATAGACAAGACAAGTCCGTGATACACTTTACCACACTCTTAAATAAATGTTGGCGTGTTTGGAGATTGTGTAATAAAAATCAACCAAATTCTCATTTGTATTAATATAATGCACGGAAGCGCTTGTAAAATTATACAGTACAGATAGCACTGCTGACCTAGAATTGGATTGCATAATGCAAGGACCTTATAAACGAAGCCATAAATTAACGGGGAACTCAATTAGCATCCGCTACCATTAGAATTCGTTTGTATTGTGCCCATTGTGGAATCCAACACATACCAAACAAAACACTCTCCTCTGCTAAAGATAAGGGATCATCCATAAATGACGTCTGCGATTTTAGGCCATTTTTGGACCCCCCCTCCCCCCACCGTCTGCCAACGTCTGTTTTTGTGTACCCCCTCCCCCCCTAATGACGTCTGCTATCGACCAAATTTATCAAAAGTAGCTAAAATTTTA
>JAQFYC010000506.1:0-54136 GCA_034694165.1 Tomocerus mixtus
TGCGTCATTTTGTGCCGCATTTTAGCTTTAATCCAAAAGCGTACTTATCTAGGGCCAATTCTATTTTCCCCATTAATTAATTGCAAAGGTCTATATGAATGTTAATTTTGCAATCCCTATAGACTAAACACCTAATAATAATTATGGCTAAACCAAAGCCAAGTCAAATATTATTATCCCATACATTAATGTCTATTTTGCTCAATGTATGCTTACATAGCAATCTAATAAATAGTTCAATCTGTAATTTCCTGATTGCTTTAAAAACAGATACATGTAATAATTTTATCTGCATCCTGAAGCACTTATTTATAAATTTCCTAGTAAGTGCATGCGGAAAAGTCAAAAGGTGCATCCCTGGAATTTTTATTAATAGATGAATGCTGTGAAAAGACAATAAAATAAAACATTCGTCGCAACAAGTATATCGAGCTCAGATCTATAATTAATTAGTATACATAATTTCATCATATATTTTGTTTATGGTTTTTTCTTTGAGTTTTTGGCATCATAGTAGGCAACTATCGCCGACTCGTGTATATGTACATACATAAAAAATTTATGTTTGATTCGCAAATGTATTTTGTCGATGAGGAAGAAAAGCAAAGTTAGCTATTTGACTTTGGTGACAGGAAGTTAAAGTATTTTCCCTGAACGATTGCTCACATAATTTCTTTATGAAACAATAGACTTCGTTTCCAGATTAATACTACATGCTAATATATTTTATGCTGTTTTCCTTAAAATTGGCAATAAATTGAGAAATAGACTATTTTAATCCTGCATAACGTTTGCGAATTTTTGTAAGCCATATTATAGTCTTAAAACATCTAGCTTTGGCTGGATCAAGTGATTTTAACTGTGGGTAATGTACAGGAAGTGGTTTGCTTCTGCTAGAGTACATACGCATGAATTTTGATGTATTTATGAGATAAAAATGTTTGGTTATTGGCTATGGGACTGGCTGTGGCTGGCTGATGCTGAAATTATTATTCATTGTGCAATGTTTGTATAACTGTTAGTGTTAATGTCTGTGTTTTCTATTACACTTATACTAGTTGTCACATTTTTCAATAAGCATTTTATAATATTGTATTCGTAATTGTATGCACAATATCGTGTTATTTCTATTTAATCATTTGTTTTTGTTATGGTAAATAGAATGCACGTAATTATTGGTTTATCTATACGTAACGTAGTACGTATGTACGCGAATGTAAGTAGTTAGTACATTACATAGTATCAATTTGTGTCGCGAATTTTATAGACAAGCAATCGCAAATCGTTTAATATGTATCACCATATTTTTATTAGAAAAGACACAATATACCTAACTACATCATATTGTAACTTATAAATCTAACTATTGCAGTAGCCCCTTACATAATGCGTATTTAAAGTCTGATAACTAAGCCATAATCCCAAGTAGCATTTTCTTTGGTTAAATATCTACTTATGTACCCGTAATTTTAGTTATTACACTTATTGATTTACATATTACAATTTGCATAAGGGAAAAAGTTCTTAGTAATAGTTAAGTGCTGTTGCAAGCCTATTGGAATGAGGAGATGGCACTTTTACGAAACTTGTTCCTTAAACAAACAATTTTTGGATGTACACTCGTTCTGACCATTTTTCATGCTAATGGAGCTACTTTGCCTACTGTAACTGAAGAAGGTTGCACATTTATTTGCATTTTGTCATTTCAAAAATATGTGTACAATTTACCTGAGTGTTTCTATAAATAACAATTTTGATTTGCATTTCAGACACACCTGATTCGAATCTAGAACCATTTCTGTTCATCAATGAAGATGATCTTCAAAAAATTCAAAAAATGGAAGGGGACGCTATTAAATTAATATGTACAGCAGAAGGAAACCCGTATCCAAAAATAAAATGGACAAAATCAGATGGCAAAAACTTAGTATGTGCTCCTATCTAATATTTCGCAAAAAATTGAGCATTTAAAAGGAATACAAAAACTTTCAAAGTTCTGGTTAGAGGCTATATTAGTTCAAATTTCAAATCCCCTTATGTACAATTAATTAAATTGATTTTCAGACTGCACTAGGAATAGTTATTCAAAATACGAAGCAGAGTGCCTCTGTTGCAATTTCCACACTCACCATTCCTGCCTTCCAAGAAAATCATCATAAAGGTCATTATATTTGCTCTGCAACCAATGGAGGTGGTAGAAGTGTACAAATCTCCTACATGTTAGAATCCGGAGGAAAAAGTAGATACTACATACAAAATATACATTTACAAATTAATTTATGCAACTATTTAAAACGTTAACTCTTTAAATACACCCAAATGCAAATCTTGCAGTTTTAAAGATCGAAATGATAACACTTAAGTAATTTATTTGTTGGTAATTAGGAAAACCCAAGGGCTCCAGTGACGAAGGACATGGGGCAACAATAAGTGTCGTTATTACCGTTGTCGTCATCACACTTTTAGGAGTTGGACTATGGTCAGAATTACTACGCAGGAAAAATAGGGTAATCAATTAAACTATACTAAATCCTTATTAATTATTATGACTAACACATAAATGTAGTATATACCTGAAAAAGAGCATGTAAACAATCTTCCCCATGATACATAATTACTATAGCATGGATTATCCAAGAGAGATATCGAGTTATTCCAAAAAGGAAATCCTGAAGCACAGAAAAAAGGATATGCTCATGAAAATGCTATGTTTATGCCTTATGACATGACCTACGAGCTAAATGAAGACAAATTAAAGATAGGTACATAGAAAAAATACGATTATGCTATCAATTGCCCTTTAGGTGCAAATTTTATATCGGGAAGTATGCGAATTGTTCGCTAACGTATAATATGGGTGTATGAACATTTAGACAAAGATGATATTCTTGGTGCTGGAGTTTATGGGCAAGTGGTTCGTGCTAAATATGACGGAGATACTGTAGCGGTCAAGCAGGTCAAGCCAGGAGCTGATAAATCATATTTGAAAGCCCTGCTTACTGAATTAAAAATTATGATCCATATTGGAAGACATCCCTACATTTCTGAATTAATCGGAGCTTGTTCTAAAGATTTGCGGAGAGGTTTGCAAAAATAATTTATAATTATTAATATTTTGACCAGAAACGTACTTAATACATACTAAGTGAGTTTTTTTAATCTAAAATAGGGATGCTTAATGTCGTTGTAACGCTGTACCCATTGGGAAACGTTGAAAATTATCTCAGAAGCCGTCGCTACACATTTGTAAATCTTTTCGAGGAATCTGGAAACATAAATTACAGGTTTAATATTCAGGCCAATTTCGTAGATTTATCTCTATCCGAAATAAAAAGAGCTTTCTCTTATTTTGTGAATAGTAATTCATAATAGGTGAATATTTTGGGGTATCTGTATAGTTCTTTGGTGAATGAAGGAGACTTAAGCACTCGAGATCTAATAACATGGTCTTACCAAATCGCAGAAGGGATGGAATATTTAGGAAACAGAAATGTAAGAACTATGGTCAAGATAAATGTATATGCTTAATCCAGTTACATTAAAAATTTGCTTTCCTATATTTTTTCGGCAGATAATTCATGGGGATTTAGCTGCTCGAAATATTCTGCTGGACAAGGACAAAGTTGCTAAAATTACCGATTTTGGTTTGGCTCGGAAAATGTATGACTATGCAAATTACGTCAAAAGACACCAGGTGAGATTTGAAAATAATTAATATTGTTTTCATGATATTATAGGGATGTGAACGAGATATTTCTCCTTAACCTATAATTACATGCGCAATTAACTTGTAATTATTAATTTTTACGTATATCTAATCGTAGGAGCCTTTACCTTGGCGTTGGATGGCAATCGAAGCTCTAAGAGAATTATCATTCTCACCCAAATCGGACACTTGGTCTTACGGAGTTCTCTTGTGGGAATTATTTACTTGCGGTGATGTACCATATCCAGGATATTCCTGGACAACTGATTTTGTTGATAAACTAGTTGACGGCTTGCGTCTACCAAGACCAAAATACGCTAGCAGAGAATTGTAATTATTGTTTTATACATACTTTCATTTAAGTACTTTCCCCTGTACTTAAAAACCTGACTGTGCCTATGTAATTAACTGTACTAGTGTTTCGTCATATTTAATCCTGACAAGGAAATTTTGTATGTAATTAACTTAACCATTTTTTGTAGATATCGGGGAATAATGGACAACTGTTGGCAATTCAAACCACAGGATCGGATTTTATTTTCGACCATAAGTCTTTACCTAAAACCAATGGTAGACTCATTTCCAGTCAGATATTAATTTTCATTATGTATGATCATTCTTTGCGATATTCTTTGCGATTTTTTTGCAATTGTTCGATTTTCATAAACACTAACTCAACGTTTATTGTTGTGAAACAATTCTTATACTAAGCATGCACATCTCTATAACATTATTTAATTCAATTTAATTAAACTTTTTATTTACAAATAAATACTACGCTTGAGAAGGTATATTTAATTAATCACAGAATTAGATCTTTGGGTTTATATTGCAGATCATACAGTAATTCAATATTTTCATTTTAATAACTCCATATATTGTCTTGATGCATTATATTAATAAAACTTATAGTGAATAAATATATATTTATATACGTTTAATTGTCATATATTACATAATATTCTAATATTAAATAACTGTTTGCACACATACAGACAGTGCAGTGTGAGTATCTAAATTACATAATTACTAAACTATATGTATAATATAGAGCAAAATCATTCCATATAACTTATGAGGTTGACAATAACTTGTTTATATATCTGATACGATTGAACTTCTAGTATTTGCTTTTGGAGTGATGTCAATGACTTCGATATCTTCCTCTTTTCCTGATTTAGGAACTGTATCAACAGTAGGTGCCCTTGCGTAAGAGGCTCCTGAATGTTTGGCTCGAGGAGAGAATTGCTTTGGTTTTGTAATAGGAACTCTTGTCCGGAAGCAGAGTAAATGTCGTTTCTTCAAAGCCCATACTACAAGAGAAATTGTCACAACAGCGAATATAACGATTAAAATGGCACCAGCAATTAGCAACCAATTGGAAAGACCTAAATTAAACATTAGGGTTCATTAAAATTGAAAAACGTTAATTAATTAATTTGTATCCACATATAGTACACCACTAACCAACATAATCATCTAGCTTAACAGTAATGGTTTTTGTTCCATGTAAATTGGTAGCACTTAAAATGTAATAGTACTCCAGATCAAGTTTTTTAAAATCTTTGATTGTCAGAGTAGATTCCCAAACCCAAATGTTGCCCTTCTGCAAAAAATAATTAATTAATTAATTAATTATTAATTCATTTTCACTTTAAAATACTTATACTTACGGTATATACACTTTTCTACAGTATATACCGTAAGTATAAATACTTTTTAGTATTTAAATCTTACGATAACGTTAACGTGAACATCGTATTTAATTCCGCCATTCACTAAAGTTGAAAATGTATCGTCATCGGATTTCTTCATACTCCATGAAATATTTGGGATAGGATTTCCAGAATATTGTACCGAAATATTAACTGTTTTATCTCCAGAAGGTACTGATTGTTTCCAAGATTCGCCATCTCCGTAAAAAACTGGCGCATCTATTTTACATGCATGAGAATTACTTAATGTTTACTAGTAATACTAGATAGGTATTTTCTTTTCTATTTAATTGAGATGTAAAGTAAAAGCTAACATTTAATATCCAGGGCCATTATATCTATTAAGGAATCAAACGATGTCGCATCTTGATCTTTGGCCTCACATTGCAATTCTTTTCCATTATCTATTGTTTGAAGTTGTGCATTATTCCATCTTATGCAAAACGATGTATTTCCATATTCAGTTTGTATATGACTATCGTCTTGCTTGACTTTATCTATAGAAAAAAGGATTTTTAATTGCTTTCAATTAAAAACATGCACATAAAAGACAAAATTGTAAATTGTTGATATGATACCTATTAGAAAAGAAAGCTTTGGACGTGGTTCACACGCGTTCATGCAACAGGAGATATTCCTCAGGGGTAGTTGTCCAGTTTTATTATCGGCCACAAGAGTTTGAAGGTTCGACTTCTCTAAAGTTGGCTGCCTACATTTTTCTATTTAATTAGAATAGTGTTCCCAAATTGGATTACTTTTCAACTGTATCTAGTGTATCTAGTGGGAAAAAGAGTATTTATTTTGGATTGTTGTATGCGTTCTGAAGATTACCAGATAATTTAAGTTGTATGGAAGCCGTAAAAGTCTTATGGCGTTTGGAAACGAGAGTACAATTCCAGAAGCCAAGATATTTTTCTTCTATACTCTCGATTTTAAGCCCACAGTCTCCATTTTTTAATCCTTTTCCAAAGTAAGTGAAATTGGCGTTTCCACCAGTTTCATTTCCATTAAATAGTTCAAACAGATCTAAGGTGACATTTGGCATGTGGAAAGGTGAGTGCGCCCACAAACAGGCCCGCACTTCCTCACCCTCTGGAATACTACAAAGCAGATTTTCCGAATCGCCAAGTCCCGTACTCACAATATCTTTCTCAATAGTTGCGTTGAATACAACCGAAGTGACATGGCTGGAGAAAACGGTCACAGCCAGCAAGATAATTCCTAAAGACAAATTGATGACAATATCCATTAATTAGGTATATAGTTCCTTAAATATATACCTGTTCCAATAAATTAAGTGTTTTTACCTTGTAGATGAGTATTTAAGGCTAATTTTTTCATTTTGGAAATCTATACAACCATTTATATCAGTATAGGATTCAAATGCTTTAGAACAATACTACTTGAGCAGTATACTAGTATATTATATTAAGATGATGCTCTTAATTGCTCGTTATTCCACAATTAAATGAAGCATAACTCCTAAATGCAATGACAGTTAGCAGATTGACCACTAAAATACTGTTTCACCCAAGCAATACAATTATTTGTTGTCACATATTTACCTTTGTTAAAAATGGAACGACAAAGACCAATATTTTTGCATAGGAGTATCCCATGCAGGTAGAAAGAAGGATGAGTCAGTGTAATCAACTATTTCCGTGATTCGCATATATGCGTATTATCTTTAATCTACTTTCATATGGTTCCCTTTCCTATATCTATACAGACTTGATTGGCTAATAAAATCATAGAAATATATTAATGGTACTATTACTATCTACCTTATACGGTACATTATACACACTTAGCAAACCCAAATCGCAATAATGTTCATCCCCACATATGCAAACATTGCTATTATGTATTAATTTTAGTTATGTACATGTAGGTAAATATGAGTAATATAAATATTATTAATTATCAGCATATTATTTTGATGTTTAGACTTTAGACATTTAAAGCGTTTACTATGTACGTATAAATTACAAGCCTAACTAACAAAGGAACGTTTTACGTCTAATTGGAAAACACCCTAATTTTGAATTTTGAATCTGAAAGCACAGCTTTATAATATATTCAAAATTGTATGTGAAAAATCATGATTTCCCCAACCAATTCTAGGCCAATGTATCATGTAACTCTTAAATGTGGGTACAAATATCTGACGACTGGCATCAATACTCAATTATACTGCCAAGCTTTACAAATTATTTACATATACACATTTATTTACAAAAGCATTTTCTATTATTACAGCATTATCTACAATTTTCATCTTATTTGCAGAACTGAAATACTTGGATTTATCGGATAACCCTCACATGTCCGATGTGGGGATCTACGATTCCATGAGCTTGACTTTGGTGGAGACGCTTTCCCTCAATGGTTGATCTAGATTATGATTTCATACCTATTTTGTAAATATGTACATATTGTAATAGTGATTAACTGAAGCGCACGACATGTCAAATAATGTGATTAAAACAATGCTTTGTTAAAAGTTCTTCATATTTTTATTAGCTTATCTGTATTTGCATTTACTAAACCTCCTATTAGATTTAACTACTTAGTTATAAATTATGTCGTCAGATCATGTGAATACTTAATTTTATAATGTCACAATTGCATTATTTCTGTCAAAGATAACGCAAAACTATATGTAAACATCAAAAAGGTCAATCTCTATTCTACAATAACATCAAGACTCTTGGAGTTGAGATTTCATGAATATTTGGCACTCAAAATTGCAAATCGGTATATGACACAATATTTTACACTTTTCTTTTAGCAAAATTAACTACTATTCCCGTCACATATCAAGGGTAATCATATCGGTACTTACATGCAAAGAATAACTTACTTAAAGTATTTACTTGGAATGAATACATTCTTTTCGATGTATATGATCATATCAGTAAAATTGTTTAACACTAGCTTAATTTAATGCCTATTAGTAGCCGAAATGTGACAATTAACCTAACATAACATAATTATTATGTGGAGTAATTTTATACATTAAATTCTAAACGAATGTACGTTTTTTATTGCATTCAATCCCTCTAACAACTAAACAGTCGTTTCCTGAGTAAACCGCTTCAGCAATTTCCATTTCTCCATCATCATGGATTGCTTCTTTTCAGGAAGGTTTGCATTATCTATATTAATCTCATTATTAGATCCTGAAGCAGTCTTGTCGAGATATGAATTCTGAGTTTCAAATCTACCTGTACAGCATTCTTTGTGACAAATTAGGTTAACAACCACTTTACAACTATTTACAAAATATTCCAAAATGATTAAAACAGGACTTAGAAAGAATACAGAGTAAAACCAACTGATAATGACTAAAACGAAGAAAAATGAACCAATCTGCTGGTAAACTAAAACATTTGAGAACGAGAGCATGAACAGGCCCATTGTAACTGTTGTTAGTGCGGAAAAGAAAGTCGGGGACGTCATCTCCAGTACGGAGTTTCGTTTTGAAAATTCGATTGCGTGATGAGCTGTGAAGTCGGACAGACCGATAGCTACGGTAACTGCTATTGACTCGAAAACTCCAAGTTTCCAGCTGAAACCCTGAATCAGCACGGCTGATGAAACGATAACTGGAAGAAAATCAAAATTAAATTAAGCTCTTGAAAATATAGTCCCAAAATATTTATAATTAGCTTAATATAGTAATTTAGCATATTAAAAGTAAGTTCATCATACCAATAGCAAATATAGAAAGAACAGCTCCAAAAGCAACAAAGAAGCTATAGCTGGATATCCATAGGAAGAAGAAACACAATCCAGCTGATAGTAATACAGACTGCCAGGTGTCATTAACAAGACTGTGTTGCAAATCGAAAAAGTCTAAATGAGCCGACACGAAAAATCCATCACTGAGTCCCTTCGGTACATTGGATCCATTGGCAGGGACTTCCCCTTGAAAGAATTTATCTACTTCGCTATAAAACTTGTTCATTTTGGCGTAGGATAGGGAAAATGAGACATTTGTCTTTACACGAAGGGTAAAGGTAGCCAGCTGCCCGGACCTCTCTGTTTTGTTTTCCTCCTTGAGAACAAAAAATTTGGGCCCTGCAATATCCGGTTGAAAGTAGAGTGCCGGGGTTCGATAGACATCCCTTGAAGCTAGCCCTACGCACTGGGAGAAAACTTCTTTGTCATAGGGAAACTTAGAGAGCTTACAACACGGGAAATATGTTCCGTTCTTTAGGAAGGCACTTTCGCAGTCTCTTTTCATCCACTTAATCATTGTTTCAACAAAGCAACTGTCATAATGAGCGCCCACTACTGAATTAGCTACCTCATCGTAAAAACTTTGCTTCTTTAATCTGTTACAAAACTTTCTCATCCATTTCTGGTTAGAAGGGTTGTCCATTGAAAACTCATTGTTGAACACCAAATGCCCGTTGTCTGACGGATCCAAGCCGTATCCAGTATCAGTACTTTTTATTCCCCAGACGAAATACAATGTTAGTTTCTCAGCATCTGAATCTTCTATAGATTTTTCGCCCATCCAATAATTCTCGGAGAAACTGGGTTCCACTTCCCTGTCATATTTTTCTGAAGGATGAGATGCTGAAAGAAGTTGAAACTGTTCAGAGTTTGGCAGTTGAAACTGTGGCCAGTAAAATACAACCACGGATGCCCAAACGAGCACACTGCTAAAAAGAATGAACGAAAGAATCCAAAGTTTTGTTCGTGTGAGTTTCTCCAAGATGAATCGCACTGCATTGGGAATCGTTGTAGAAAGCATAAACTTGAATGACTGAAGCCTTTCATAGATTAACAAGAACTTTGTGTGAAATTTTCCCTCATTTTCATTTGACTGGGGCATTAGAGAGCTGAGGTACGACCAGATTATGTCACTCAACACAAGAGCAGTAGGAACACAAATGTATAATAAAATAAAGCCAATGATAATGGCCGTCCCGGCGAAAATGCTAGAAAAAATTTAAACCATCGTTATTATTCATGATAATATTTTCGCTTATCCGTCAATATTCAGGACAGATAAATTGGTGAAAGTTGTCGCAATAAAATTTCGCTTCTTTATGTATACTAACCTAAAGCACCGAATGGTTGTAATAGAACTAGTCAAAGACGCCAGAAACGCTCCAGCAGTTGTGCACGTTGTTATAAGAAGAGTCGCAGTAGTTTCTCGTAGGGTTTCAACCATAATCTCCTCCCGTACTCGTTTATCCGTTTCAGGATTCTCCTTCTTCATCCGCTGCCAAACTACGCTGAATATAAGAGTAGCATCGGTTCCAATTCCTAAAGCAAATAGTATCGTAAAGTCTAAGTAAGTAACCACAATAAAAATATTCATTGCCATTCACATCACGGACACAGTACAATAAAGTTAGTGAAACGAACTCACCCATTACGATAATGGTGACCAGCATGTTCATAAAAGGAAAATAAGGAACATTGAAGACAGCGGTGTAGAAAAAGTACGCAACGCCTACGGATAAAGTGAGAACACTGAAAGAAATGACTGTCACGAAGAATGACTTAGTGTAGAAACAAACAATCATGAAAATCACAATCGATCCAATTAACACGTATTGCAAGTCCCAAATCAGGTATCCTTTGAATAACCAATCCTTCCCACCTACGTAATAAAAAAGAGGCATAAATAATATATGGATATTCTGCATTTGCATAATGTGTTGTAATAGTATTTAGTTTAAAGGTATATAAAGTAGTTTACTTACCGAAGTCAAAGCCTGCAAGAAAAACACTATTCTTTGGTAGCTGTAAGTTAGCGACAGAATTCTGAAGATGTTCCGTCAATGGACGAATAGCTCCAGTTGTTTTTGGTATCGGTAGCACTATCATTGTAAACCTGGTTTTCTGACAAATAATAAGCAAACGTAAAAATATATTCAATGTTGAATGGATATTTTAGAACTAAAAAATACTCTACTTACATTTGTAGAACTGTAGTACTTGTCAATAGTATGATGTAATGCTGTATGAAGTATTCCTCCTTTGCGACATACAGAAGGGCACTTTTCTCCTCTAAATTGGCATTCTTCAATCATGGACTCATTTTTGTACACATTTTGACATAAGCTCAAATTGTGGCTAAAGTTTGCAATATCTTGTGCCTAAGAGCAATTAAAATGAAATTACAAATCTAGATTTCAAAACACTCACACATCAATTCTAATAAAAATATTGAAAAACCTAAGTATTTATCTTTACTTACGATGACATTTGCACAATCTGTTTTATTAGCGAATCGAACAACGTAGTTAGGTAATGACCACATAGGGCAGCATAAGTTCTCATCATCTCTTTCGCAAAGCTCCGTATAACTCGAGATTTCTTCAGTTAGTTTTTGAAAATAGCAAACAAGAGACAAAACTTCGGCGGATAAGACTTGTGCACTTGGGTCCAGTTCTAAAGCAATTCTGGAATAGCCGTCCACTAGAAATCACAGCGAAAAAATTGTTAAATGCCTGAGTACATAATTTGAATGTGTTAAATATTTAAAGTGTGTATTCAGTATTTAGGTACAAGTGCAATAAATGGGCTTACAAGGAAAGTTAGTACACAAGTTTCCACTTAAATCTGAAGAGAAACCGGAGAATGAAGAGAGATCTCCACTTTGTCTCTTCCGTCTCCATTCTCTTCCTGTTAGCTTTTCTCCCGGGTAGTTCTCAAGTATTCCCAAACGATTCACTTCCCGTCGTAGATTTTCAAGAGAAATTAAACGGTTGGCTATTGGAGTAAATCGTGTTTCAAATCCCTAAGTAAATAAAAGACAATTTAGTTAATTTATTTACACAAACTCAAAGAATGGAAACATCATTAGCAAACTTTTATGGATAGTGGATAGAATAAAAATTGTACACTTACTAAATATGGATCATCAAATTCTGGAAACCCGAACTGAGAAAGACCGAGCCATGTAAATAAAATGGCAAGACACAGAGTAGCTAACAATACAATAGAGGGGTAATGACTAAATAATTTGCCAATGAAACAAATAACCCTATTCGGTCTTTCTTGACTGGATCTAGTACTACCAGAAATACTTTCGTTACGAGAATTGTTGGAATTGGAGTTAGAACTGGAAGATTCCGAGTTTTCAGAGGAAGATGAAATTGTTGACGAACTGGTGAAATTGCAGTAACATGGCAAGGTCATGTTTGCATGTGTATTTCTATTGTGTTAATTATATTGACCCCTTTATCTCTTTCCCATGATAATCTCCATATCTACTCTGGAGATGGATAAGACTACTTAGACTAACTGTTAATCGAACTAGGCTACAACTACACTGACACTCAAACATTTTTGTCTCCTAAAGAAACTACATCTTAATTGTAGAGTAAGCACTAAAATAATATACTACCTACAAGTCGTATAGTGTCACTCCGTCACTTTGTTAACTATGCAAACATAAACAAACTCATTATTTGCTTGTTACATACAGGGAACTTGATAAGGATAATAACAATTCTTATCAGTACCTACAAAATACAGAGCTATATAATATGTAATTCAATAATATTTCCGAAAGAGATAACGCTTATTGCTATTATGCTACTGCTTAACTTACAGATGCATTTAATTTTCTATTGCATTGAATGTAATTGTGTACCTAAATTATTACACTTGCACTTTGTACAGAACCCAAGCTGCAACTGTATGTAAAATGTAATGGAATACTAAACATTTGATTTCTTGCTCATTGCTTCTATATTGCATTGCTTATACTACTACATTGAGCTGATTGTGAGTAAGAGGAGAGGGTAAGGAGTAAGGAATACCTTTAATATTTATGTGTAAATGATTTTGACTGGACTAAAGTTGCTTGGAGCAGGCTAAGCTAAGCTAAACGAAGCATAGAACCGAAAGCTATACATACCTGGCGTATTTGCTAACAATTATTTTGTAGAAACAAGAAACAAGAGTACAAGGCAACGTGGGCAGGTGTACTTATACTCTACTGGGCCCGGTGTGTTGGGTTGTGTACAGTGTAAAGTGGATAATGTAATAATTCCATTTTTTGTAAACGCATGAAGAACACAACACAAAGCAAAAGCAGACAACTGCAACCTTCATGTTCATATAAAGATACATAGAGTGCAAGTTTAAGCACTCTTACCACTATATATACTACTGGTTTCAGGCCAGGCCAGGTATTGTTAACAATAACAAATAGCAACAGCAACGTAACTCTATAAGTGTACAGACAGGTAAGTTGTAAGTAAAATGTATTTTCGTTTAGAGCTTAAAGTACCGAGAGAATTCGAATGGTGTGTGCTGTCTATATGTAGTAACTTTAGGCTAAGCTCACGATATCATATTATCACATTTCTTCTTAAACCTTTCCATTTAAAAGGAAACAGTAGACACTCACTATTTTATTACACCTATCCTATACACATAGCATAACCTTTTATCCGAAGTATCATACATACATAGTAGTACCTATTACACAACTTTTTTGCTGGAGCACTATAAGCTTTACGTATTTAACATTTAAGGGCACGTCGATATTTATTTACATGCATAGCATTTACTTACGATTAGTTTGAGTGAGCAATGCAATGAGGTATGTACACAATATGCGAGTATATATGAGGTATGTGCATACAATGCCCTTTCGGTGTGAATTTAAAGATATAGTTTCTTTTCGACAGACTAGTCTGTCCTGCCGACTTGAAACGATATGATCTGACTAGGCGTCAGGATTTTGTATTAGTCAGTACCTAACTACCTAACCATAATTCCATATGCATATGTACCTAAAGTACCTACCTAACTACATTCTCTGCTCATGCAATGTACATATTCTAGGGAGAGTAATATTATTACCCAATGCACGAGATGAAACACAACAAAAAGGAACTTTATAGGGACAATATGATATATACATATAGAAGATATTAGAAATACAGAAGTTTATGAGGTATTTTATCGTGGTATTTCAAAGCGAAAAGAAAATTTTGCAATTAAAAGCTGTTCTTGGTCCTGTATTTAAGACAAAAATTCTTAAAGCTTGCCGACATCATCGTAAAGTTAGATTTTACATTTGTAATACCGATTATTACAAAACGATCTAAACAAAACGATTTAAAAAGTATACATACTTTTTAAATCGTTTTGTAATAATGTAATAAAATGTATTCGAAGAAAGGTAAAGATAATAGGGACCAGTATTTAAATTATTATCCTGAGTTTTGTCTTAGTCTGAGTTATAAACCCACCTCGTCAACAGCTTCTGTATCTGCATACCTGTGTGCAACATTTACACTAAAAATTATGGATGTTACCAGTGAAATATAACAAATTCTTATTATACGATCTCCACCTTACAAAGGAGGTGATGGTTACATACATAAGTACTAGATGAATAGATATCTATCTTTTTGTTCACTTCCTTTGCTTCCATAAATGGTAGCTGGTTTGTAATATTATGTATGAAGAGATGAAGTAAGAAGCAGCTACATGAAAATGCATAATATAGGCATACTGCCCAAGTGTGTTGAAACTTCAGGGTCAACTCCATAATAAATGATCTTAACTTCGCTACTACTATACTGCCTCGACTGCCTGTCTGTCTAGTATATGGTTTTAGTTATGGTCATGTACTTTTTCGTACCCTTAAACTGAATTTGTCCGCAAACTTCCAATACGGACATAGTACGTGTATGTAAAACAATACTTACACATAATACATGATGCATATTTTTATTTTCAATAACTTATAATCATATATGAACGTAAGCATTTAGGTACATAATATACGAATATACCTAACTTTAACTTTATACAGTAATAGAAACGAAGTAGGAACGAATTTTCAATTCAATTTCAAGAAAAATGACTTTCAAAGGAATACAGTGGTAATCACTAGACTAGCTTCTACATTCTACTCATACCAAAACACTATAATTATACATTGTACTACATAGGAACGCATATTGTTAATCAATATTTATCTTATGAAGTACTGTTGTAGCTATTAGATAGCATACGAGTAGTATTTGCTAGGTTTCAGGTTTCAATAATAAATACATCTATACCTAAAACCATAAAGAGACACTACTGACAGGAAAATCACGTAAGTACATGCCAGTGCCAGTATAGTATAACAAACGCAATTTTGCCTGACTAGAATTAAATTATCTGCTGACAATGACAATATTGTTTACAGCAACCTCGCATTTTAAGTTTTCTATAGCCAGAGTTCACTCCGTTTGTTTAACTGGAGACAACTACTCAGACAAAAATAATATTGGCCAGTCAAAACTAAAAAAATGTCCATCGAGCGGTCGTATTTATCAACAGTAATATGAAACCATACGAAACACTAAACTAAGCTAGTCTAAATACGTTCTTTGGCTAAATCAACGTTAACGCTACACTCAGAAAATAAGACAATTTTGTTTAGTATAATCATAGAATCTATACCATGCACACGGATTTGGCTTTATCTTCATGCAGCGGCTTGGCTCATAATACATTTCTGCAAACATAAACAGAAATTTGATATAGAGGGAACAAAGATCTTATTTATCGTTTGTTTGAAATTCGGAACTCATAACTCACCTTCAAATATTCAGAACTGTTAACTGCTGACAATCCAACTGTCCGGAGTGCCACAAAAGGAGCAAACTGTGTGTCGTATAAACGGTGAAGGAAATCTACACCAGACTGAATGGCAACATTATGTCGCTGTCGTTCTGTTTCATATTCATGTAGAGCTTCCAGATTACCTACAAAAGATATAATTTTTCTCTCTCTTAAATGCACGACAGACAAATAGTAATCAAGAGTAAAGAGACACAGTAAGAAAATTACAAAGGCACAAACTATGCACAGCAAGTTGAAATAAATTCTTACCAATGTCACCACCTATGCCTACAGTCTTGTCAATTACGCGTTCTAATGTTTCGACATCCCCGAGTCCAAGATTTAGCCCTTGCCCAGCCAATGGATGAACTCGATGAGCAGCATCTCTAAGAATAGTTAAGATCGTTTAATAAATTATGCAACTTTTGCCCAAATATTAGAAACGTTGCAAGCTTGTAGACTAGAGATGTTTATTTGTAATTACTAATCCCGACATGAATCTAGTTATAATAAGGGTATCGGTGAATGACCACAAAATAAATAACTATTAGGATATTATTAGTAAGTACAGTGTTTCGATTTTGATTTTTCTCACCCAATAATGGCTACACGTCTGCTAACATAGTATGCAGCATGTCCGAATCCCAATGGAAATTTTGCTCGAGAATTCTCAATAACTTCTGAAATCGATGGGGGGAAAATTCTGGGTCCCTTGCCACCCAAGTTAAATGCAGAGAGTAATTCGCAGGATTTCTGCACTAATGTGTCCCGAGGGTGCTCTCGCCACTAAAATGTATGCCAGACGGATAATAAGCTGAATCGCTCTAAACAAAGACTCACCTCACACATCATTATTATTATCTTAACAACAGTTAAAGCACTTACAAAAGCTGAATTTATTTCGTCGACAAACTCTTCAGCCGACGAATCAAGTAATTTTTGAGCATTTTCTACTGTTGTACTCCAAACCAAGGAACTGTAATCACTGGAAAGCTTCAATATACAATGGTTATTATTAACAAGAATTACAGCTTATAAAATATGTGAACTTATGAAGGATCATTTATAATTGTTACCGGTAATAAGGCAATCGGTCCACCAGAAGGTAAAAATCTTTGCCATGCAATAGTGTTATCACAACTCTATAAAACATACCACAAAAAATTCATATGACAGAATGCTGCATCATAGATAGGGTACAAAGCATTACTTTCAGCATTAAAAACTAAAAATACCTCTGTAAGTTTTAAAGTGGCTACAATCGCCGTCCTATCGTAATTAAAATTTACATATGGAGAATTAATACTGCGCCTGACTTTTGAATTAAATCCGTCTGCTCCAATCTGACAACAAGAAGCATTAATGTTAGTTAATACTTTTATGATAATGATAGTGCACTGCATGTAACTAAAATGTATAATAATGAATACACACCAAAAGATCGGTGCTAATAGTTCGATTATCTTCTAGGATCACGTAAGCCAGATCATCTTGCTTTTCAGCGGACGGTAGGCTGCATTCGCGTAATTTGCAACCAAATTCAACGGAAACATTATTACACTGAAAAGGCAAATGCGTACATTTCCGTTATTGTCTTAATTTGCACAATTAGAATTAGAAGTTATTTAAAGAGTTATTTCAATACCTGAGAAAGTAATTTGTTGATACCGTAAGCCAACACAGGATTTTCAACAATATAAGATACTGGTGATTCAAAATCAGGATTTTTGAAACTAATATGAGCATCTGACAAGGCATCCCACACCTGTGAAAGAATGTTAAATACATTACTAATGAATTTCAATTTTTAACATTTTTCAGTGAAATACATTACAGCCTGTAATTTACAGGTACATACCTAATGAATAATTAATTCATTATGTATGTATGTGCATGTAATATATTTCATAATTTCACCCAAGTACACAGAAGCTCTACTAATGTTTACTCACTTGAAGGCTGTTGACTTCCTGATGTCTCCAAACTTCTTCCCAAATTCCAAGTTTTGTTAAAAATGATTTAGACCCTGGGGACAGAGCAACAACACGATTACTGTAATTAGGGATTTGATTTTCCCCTTGAGGTTCAGACGTCCATACGCTCCGTGAAGACTCCAATAGAAGGATTTTTTTGTTCGAAAGTCGCTTATTCTGAGCTAGAAAGAAATGCAAAATTATGAATAATAATGTCTATTCAAAGCCAAAAACAATACATAAAACAGAGCTACAACTAAATATGAAATAAAACGGACACAAAACCGTTGTTGCAACTTACATAATGCTACGGCCAAAGCTGTTCCCACCAGTCCACCTCCAGCAATTACTATGTCATAAAATTTTGAATTCTTCAAGTCTAAATCTGGATCATTTTGCTTAACTTCACTGCATTTGCAAGTGTTTGCCGAAAATGTTCTGGATAAAAATGTTCGGTGTTGTCTTCCACAGTATCTCGCCGCAATTACTGTAATTAAACTTAAAGACATCTTCCTCCGTGATTAGTTAGCAATTAATTAGGTCATTAATTAAAATCTAACTTTTGATTTCATACAAACACGATTCAACGATGCGATGTTTATGTTTCCGTATTTACACCGAAGAATTTTAAAAGAATTCTGTGTACCGCCACGACCAATATACCTTGTAGCTGGTATCCTTGCTCCCTATCATCTTGTAAAACAGCGTGTGTAATTTTTTTTGTGCTGTAGTCAAAACGTTCGCATCTCAGGGATCGTGTCTCGTCCTCGTGTCAATTCGTGTGGTCGTCTTTCTTCATCATTGTCATTTAATCTAACGTCATCGCCAGTCGTCTGTTGTCCATAAATCGTAAGTAGATGTACTAGGGTTTTAAAGCTACTTAAGCCATTAATTTTTATTTTGCATATTTATATATATGTACTATACTGTATGGATTTTTTTTTTAAAATTTGCTGAAGTGTGATTTGAACAATATTTCCAATTTCTAATGGTTTATG
Source organism: Tomocerus mixtus (assembly GCA_034694165.1). NCBI lineage: Eukaryota > Metazoa > Arthropoda > Collembola > Entomobryomorpha > Tomoceridae > Tomocerus > Tomocerus mixtus. The sequence continues at coordinate 18,998 of JAQFYC010000506.1, forward strand.
TTTTGTTTTTGAAATTTTCAAAGGAGCAAGAAGAATTCTTGGATTCCGACAAAATGTCGTATTTGGGAGTTCCCGTGAAATTATTGTACGAGTCTGTTGGTCTGATTGTGACCCTTGAGACCCAAAAGGGGCAATTGATGCGCGGTAAGCTGATGGATGTGGAGGACAACATGAATTGTCAACTTTCAAATTGTACTACAACATACAGAGACGGAAAAGTTGTTAGCATGGACTACGTTTACATCCGCGGTTCCAGTGTCTTATTTATGATATTGCCTGACATGTTAAAAAATGCTCCAATGTTCACCAAAATCAAAGTTCAGAGTAGGAAAATCAAGGGTTCGTTTAATCCTGGTTTTGGTAAGTTTTAAAGTTTTGATTTCATTAAATTATTGCCTTGTATACATAAAATATACATAGTAATATCTAACTTAGTTAAAACTAAAAAATTGTGAGATATGTGCTTAATTTACATCGAGTGATCTTAATATTGTTGAGATTGCAACATTGTATGTTTAATTTTTAAGGTCGTGGTCGAGGTCGAGGAGAAAGAGGACGTGGAGGAACCCATACATCGGTGATCTCTGGTGGTGGAGTTGTCCCCGATAGATTTCTCATAAAAAGATAACTGCCATTTATCCCGTGTTTAATTGGTCTCTATTAGTCTCCAATGACTTTAATTAGATTTAGTCAAGATATTCATTTTTCTATCTAACTTATGTTATTAAATGTCTAATGTTTTGACAGCACGTTTGAAGTCGGTAATTAATTATTACTTCAATATAATTTTTTGGTCCCATATAAATATCATAGACCAAGAATGCAATTATTATTGTACTTGAGATAGGATTTAGGATTGGATCGAATTTAGTACATATGGAGTGGGAAAAGGGAAAGTGAAGTTTCTCTTACTACATCTACAGTATGCTTGAAAGTTACGCTCATTATTCTCATTAGTGTAATTAGGGATTTCCATGCACAACTTTCTTCTACTTTCTCCTACTTTCCTCAATTACAGTGCCATAGCCATAGTTCCATATAAGTATAAACCTTTCTCCTACTTTCCTCATTTAAAATGCCATAGCCATTGTTCATATATAAACCTTTCTCCTACGTTCCCCATGTAAACTGAAATAGTTTCGTATTTTATTTGGATGCATAATGTGCGTAACTTTAAAATCATACTGTAATAACCTTCCAGTGTACGTATACAACTTAAAAACCTTTCCTTTCACTTTTAACATTTAAAATAATTAAAAGCAGATACTGAAGACAGCTAGGTTAGACGTAGCGATTGTGAGAATTCATGGAAAGTTATATACTTTCTTTTCCTGACATCCAGATGTACTATTATGTAATAACTAACATTGACATTTTAATTCTGCTTATCCACAGGTTCAGAATTTACAACACGTCTTATTGCTTACCAATACAGTAATAATATTAGCAGAGTAACATAAGCTAGTACCTAGCTGTCACACACCACACCACATGCATTAATCGTGGTGGTGTGGGTGGTATAGAAGTAGGTATGCTATGCATTAAGTATATTCAGTGTTTTATCATATCGATCCAATCTTGTGAATGCCACTACTGCTTTCGATTTTCCATGAGAATTTTATTTTGTTCATGACGATGCATGGCATGTCTACAGTTCGCATATCATGTGTAGTGTGCTGGCTTGCGAGCTGTGTGCTCATTTCTGTATGGCAATGAATAACCGAAGAAATCTTCCAGAAACGCAGACTAACGATAAGCAAGCAAGCAGGAGTCTCATACGCACCGAAATTGCATATTGGCATTGACTTTTGTTTGGTAGTGGTCACCAAGACTTCGCAGTTCATTTCCACTCCCTTTCTTTAGAGTAATAGAATTTATGGTTTTGCCTGGTTCAGTTATGTTAAATTGTACATTGCTAATACGACAATCATTTAACTGTAACATACTTACATGGTGCTCTCGTTTGTAATAGGTTAGTTCATAATAATATTATTACGTAAGTAGTTACATATACAAAGCTAAACGTGCATACAATCGCATAGGTGCATAAAAGTTAATTATTAGTCACACATTTGTATGTAACTGAGTTTATCTGTATTGGGATGGGCTTTGGAATGTTAACCTTAAAATGAATCTAAAGAAAGAAAATAAGCAAAAACATTTGCAATCAGATAGTTTGATTGACCTATACAGTAGAATTCCCGACTATTCGGAAGTGAAGCACTTAGGTAATTCTGACTTCATTAAAACACTAGAAAGACTAAAGGAAGAATTTCGCCAATGTCGAGCCACTCTATACAATGAAGATAGTGACATAGATTATATCAGCGAACAAACTGCTAAAGTTCTAAATATCCATACAGAGGATCAAAATAATGACACTTCTTTAACAAATGTTAGAAATAGGAATCTACTCGTTAATAATGGAGATAGGAGTTACTTATCCGTAACAAGTTGCGAAATCCACAGAAATCCGTATAGTGGAAGTGGCAGTTATTTGCACAAATCCAACCGTTCCATAAATTTTCAGAACGACAACTCCAATGATGGATTCTATCAAGATGATGGTGATGGAGGAGGATACTCAGGAGCTTCAACCCCTGATAGTTGTCTTTCCAGATGGTCTTCTAATCCAGAAATACATTCTAGGCGGAAAGAATTTTTTCCTCCGACAAATATTGAACATAGGTTCGTATAATCGAATTTTTAAATTTTTATGTAATCTTGTGCTTATTATGCTGTTAACGGAAATTACAATTGCGTCTGCATCTTGATGTAATGGTTTAACCAATTTAATTTTTTCTATTTTTTCAGATTACTGATGCGAAAGCCACAAAATAACAGTGCACCAACATTACCAAAAGAAGATGAAGCAGCTCCTCCACATTTTCGTGCAAATCCGGTACCAAGCCATGTGTACAAACCGCTATTTGAGTATATTATGCTCAAAAATAAAAAGAGGTACGTTAACTTTGCCTAGGTATTTTCTAAAACTTAATTCTTCTTATGATGTTAACTTAGCATATACTATAATTTGTTCATTATCTTTTTAGAAGCCAGCGAGTAAGAGAGGAAAGCAAACAGAAGCTTCTCGCCCAAGTTAAACCATTTTCATTTACCAAAGATTCGAAAGCATCTCACATTAGTTTTGGAACCCATGTCACATCCGAAAATTTGAACAATGCAAGACCTCAGAAAATACGAAAACTAAACAGTGCAGGACAAAGCGTGAAAACAAATAATAATAAGTTTTCATCATCTCAGCATTTTTTCAAAGCCAATCCAGCCCCACCGAGGACCAAAGCTTTACTTTCTGCTATTCGCTTGAAGGAACAACAGGATTATCGGTAACATATTTTATATGCTGAATTTTTCATCGTTGAACTGCATATTATCACGTACGCATCAAGTATTAACATGTACGTACGTATAGTATTTTATAATAATTATCAGTACATGCATGATTAATCTTTGACATTTCTTCAGGGATTTAAAAAAGCGCTTACGCTCTGAAGCCTTAATGAAAAGTGCATCCCTTCCTCCAAGTATGGCCGCAAGAGATAAACGGACAAAGCTTAATAAGTCAAAAATTGAAGCCATCCTGAGAGATTATTGTAATTCTACCCCAAGGAGAGAAAAGAATCTGCGTCGAGGGCGTAAAGAAAGCAGTGCAGATGATAGCAATTACACGGACGATGACCGTATGACCGAGGATTCATACAGTCAATCAAAGCCATCACAATCAATAAAACAGAAAATAGCTTCCGAGAGGAGATTGAAAAACTTCACACCATTTGGCCTATCTCGACACAGTGCTGCTGCAGAAGGTGTATTTGAATCTACGTCAAATGATAATCATGCTTCTAGACTTCGCGTTCAAACAGCCAAGTAAGCGAGCATTTATTTCTTCTGTGCATTTTTAAAATTATTTGATTAAGTTGCTTGATCACTCTGGATTTGTGAATATTTTCAGAATGAAGGAAGAAGCCCGAATTCAGCAAGAAGAAGAGGAACTTTTGAGATTTATGAGAGCAGAGAAACATCGTCAAAAGTTAAGGGATGCTCACGCATCGGCCTGGCGACGAGCTTGTAGTTATTCTGCAAGCCAAGATATTGCAATGCGGCGACAGCTCCGAATGGCAGCATCTATTCTAGAAAGGGAATCGTTTCGAAAAGACATGTCGTCAATGTTATCTCGTGTTCGAAGTGCTCCTCTTCTCTTGGAAGGAGTAAGCTAAACTAATTTAATTTAATTTCTCTAAGCATAGAATACTTCAAGTACACATAATTTAACTGTTTTAACATTTCAAAATTAAGGGAAGGGAGCAGTGTACCCACGAATGTCTGCGAGCGGCCAGTAGAAGAGCCTACAGTAGAACCAAAGCTGGAGTTACTCCAAGAGGGCTACCATATTATGCAACAAGGGAAAATTGGACCGGCCTTGGTGGGGGAGCCGAAGATAAAAGTGAAACCGCTGCTGTTGCGGAGGGAAGTCTTACAAATTCCGATAATGAATCGGTCAAAGATATTGCATTGGATCATTCTAGAGATTCAAAGAGAGAGAGTCGAGAAGATGAAGAAAATAGTGCAAGTCAACATGACGACGAGGATGAAGAAATAGAAGAAATTGAAAACGACAATTAAATTGCAACACACCAACACACGACAATCAATCAAGTGAATAGTATAGTAAATGATTAAATGACAATCTTCACTGTTTTAGCTCAACGTAGTATGTAGTATGTAGTACATAATAATACGATAGATACGATACTCATAGCAAAATAAATTGTGTGTTCAGTGCTCAGCGTTGCACTTGGGAAGCTTGTATCTCTACATACATGTAAAATTGACTTAGCTATTTAGTCTTTTGCAGAGACAATAGTAATACTAAATATTAGTATTAGTTTGTCTGTAGTCATTGAAAATCTTAGTTTCTTCAGCACCGATTCAATAGCTAGCATTCGTTCATAAGTGTTAATCTCAATTTAAGAATAAGTAATCGTGTCTCCTTGTTAACTTTTTATAGACATTACACACACTGAGAAGTTACATACTGAAATTTTGACAATTTTTAAAAGTAATTTTTCCCAAGCTCCGCACATGTACTAGTTGTATGAAACATACAGGCCTAAAATCCAATACAAATAATAGTTGTAGTCATACTTCGTACTCGTAATAACTCTAATTAGCTCACATTGTTGTATTATCGTATATTCTCCAATTGTGTTAGGTGCTAGCTAGGGCCAAAATGGCATCAATTCTATTTGTATATGAATTGGTATGTTATAATGTAGCCAATAATGATAACTAAAGAATAGCGATGGGGCACAGAAGATTTGCTATCCGTGCATGCCATGACCTGTAATCATGTTCACATTATATGCAACATGCACGTACCAGATTAAATTACATACTACGTAGGTGTAGTTAAATATTTCAATCAATTTTTAAGTGTTTGTAGACTAGAAATTCAATCTCGTCAATAATGCTTTAAAATCGTCTTGTCAAAAGTGAAACAATGTGTTCATTGCACAGTTTGTGTATTTATATCGTACATTTTGATAATTCATGAATGAATAATAAAATTTATAATTAACTTTTCTATTTTTATTTTATTCGTCCACAACAGGAATACATGCATATACTATATAACAATGCGAATATATATTACAATTTACAAAAACATGCGACAGTTATACTATAACTGATCAGTAAAATTTCTATACACTATTAAATGCATTCGGTACATTATAAAAGGATTTAATGCTATTTAGCTATCTAGAGTAAATAGATAAAGTAAGTACATAGAGATGAGTATAAGGTAGTTATATCTATATATAACATTATATAATACATATATGCCTATCAAGTCTAGTAAATAGATACAAATTATATGGGTACAGTATTTATATTTATCGTCTGCGTTGTATTATCGTTAACTAATGATCCATTTTGTACTTCGGCATCTGGAGAAAAAGGTATTATAGGAAATCGTCTTCCATGTCCATGTCCGCCAAAGGATTCAGCCAGTAACACCAATCCCAACATTACTATAACCGTTCTATATAAACCAATTCAGCATTTTTGTTATGGGCTAATGAACTGTTTAGGTAAAACTTAAAAACTAGGAATGCAAAAAACGTGTATCGTGAATCCATTAAGGACAGACATATAGCAGGTAAAAGGATGTAAAAATATAATTTGCATGAAAATTAAAGTTAAAATAATTAATTTAAAGTATGGACACTCACATGGCTCCGAGGCACATCGTGTATGAAAAGGTTCGATCGAAAATTTTCTTTGTGGGGTAAGAACTGTTGCAATTGTTTCCAAGTTCACAATGAACAGAACTATTGTTATTGTTTTCAGCACACACTAACGGAGAACTTTCATTTATAGTTTCCAATTTTGAAAACATTCCCCGTTTGGAAAATGCCATTGTGTATGAAAAGATTCCGGGACCCAGTATTCCTGTTCCTGTTCTACTTATATAATGTAAAGCTAGTTCTCGAGCCAATATCTAAAATGTAATTATTATTTAGGTTACTAAACTACTTATTATATGTAGTACTTAGTATTTAGTTGTCTTCATGCAGAAAGTTACAATAAATATTTACAAACGGAATTTTCAGGTCCAAGCGCAGTTGTAGATTATTGCTACATAATTTATGCGTCTTATCTTTAGTTATGTATAGAAAGTGTAAAAAATTTAATTTTTAAATACCTTACTCGATTTTACGATTATGTTTTCTATGTGGCAATTTGTATTTTTAACTGTTACAGTTTACTGTTAGGTGTTCGTGATACTTTTGTCTTAAGTATGAAATGATGCGCACTTATATAACAAAAACAAATTAAATGCACATAACACGCTCAACGTGAAATGACATCTGCAAGAAGAAATCTCTGTATGTATCTGTATATCTGTAATAAGGATTTATCTGTTCTGCTCTGGCTCTTTTGTATAAGTGAACAAAGTTTAGCCGTAGAATACAAGATACAATTCAATTCATTCGATCTCAACTTACTTACTAATCGTACTTAAGTTGAGAGATTATCGTGTTTTGAATTCTTACATTCTTGCTCTCGTCTCACAAAAATACCATCCTTTTACATTTTACTTATAATATCGTTCAATATCAGTGCATTGCAGTACATACATGATACATAAGTTCATGTGTTTTCCATCTGTATTATAATGTGACAATCTTTAATCTACGTAGTTCCACGTTCCACAGCGACCTAAGGTTGGACTTGGGTTCACTTGTAAACATTAAGCTAGTTATTACTTGTATTAAACTACATAGTAGATATAATTTTCGTTTACCTATCCATAATCCATATTTCATATAAGTACATATAAATTGTAAGTAAATAAACTACTTAAACATATTTTGATACAATTAATACAAATAGCTTATATAGGATAGTGACGCAAACAGCAGAACTCATTGATGTATATAATACCTTATGGCTGTTGTGCTGGACCTTTCTTGTCTTTACATTTGTCGACTTGTCTCTGTCTTTCTTAACTTTGAGGCAAAGCAAAGGGCACAGATGCGTCGCTTATATCTGGATTGCAAAATGATTTTCACACTAGTGAGTAATAATATTTAATGTTTCACTAAGTACATTAACGAATCGTTAAAACTGAATAATGCTGCCATAAATGATATATTTTCATATAAAAGAAAGGCTACTGCTTTATATTAAAGTAATAGTTACCTTTACTTAGTTAAAAATGTAAACTAAATTCTACCATGACCTACACTTACTTGCTGGAAGAATACTGTATATGGAAATAGTGGTTTATTCTATGTGATATTTAGTAATATTACGTAATTTCAATGCAATTATATTTAGTATTACTTTTCATTGCGCAATGAATGTAAAATGACCAAACATAGATACAGATTATTACTTACTACCGGTTTGTTTCATGGAAATGCTAATTCACGGGAACGTCATTAAAGTAATACTCAAATCTCAACTGCAAGTTAGATTTTGATTATTCGAAACTACTATATCATGACTATTTTTTATTTAGTTACCCCCGACTTAACAAATCTTGCTTTTTATTTTAACTTGTAGAAGAATAATTATTCATTAACTGTCCTTACATGGGACACAGTAATACATTGTAATGGTTTTGAACTATTTTTTACATAAATTATCATAAACTTGTAGATATTAGCATATCGCATAATATATTGAATATTATCCTATTCTGTTGCAATGTAACAAGAAACAAATTAATTAACTGCGAGAGCGCGTGTTGCCTTTTTTATTTTTATTAAGCAAATGTAAATGCGGTAATTTACACTAACAGTGCCCATGTTTATATATTTAAGCATTGTGTTCTTTGCTTGCATCTAACCTCGTAATTGACTGTATATTTTAATTCTGTTACCATTAACTTAACACCATAAGCAGGGTGCGTAAAGTAATACCTTATGTAATATCAAATGGCACAGTTTTGAGATGTAATTTGTGTTGTAATTAAATCTATTTTATAGCACTACAAAATAAGTGGATCGAATCTAAACACTTTTGGCATGAACATTTATTTTATTATATAAAGTAATAATGAATAAAGGATGAAATCATTATGAGATTGTAACTTTAAAATACGTATGTACAATTATATTAATAGAATGCTCATTAGAGGTTGCACTAGTTAGAACTAGAATCAACCTTTTAGCGAAGGCCATTACGGGGCAAAGGCCATAACACACTCATCTCATGGGAGATATACAATAAAAAGTAAATGCGCAATGGTTATATAATATTTAAGAATACCACACAATAAAAAAGTATTTATGTGCATTTAAAGAAGCCTAAACTATTTGTATATAAGAATAATAAGGCTGGCAAATTGAAAGGGTGAAATAATTATTAGGTTGTGGTTGTAAGGACATAACTTTTCTTAAATATATCTACACGTAAAAACGTAAACGATAGTTAAACATTTGTCTAAATATTGCATACTTTTACATTTGGGACCAAAATTAGCATAATATGCGACTGAATGCTCAGTAATTATAGAATTAGTAACTTGTAAGCAGTATTTTACAAAATAATTTACTAATCTTAAGAAATACATTCCTATGTGCATATACGGAAGATCCAGATATTTTCAATAATGACGTTTCTATGTAATAAGTAGATGAATTTTGAATTTGATTCATGATGCATAACAAAAACTGTTATTATATAATTGACAATGTGACAAATAGTCTTGTCCTTTGATGTCATCAGTGATCTGATCACTGATCAGTGGCATGGGAAATAGAATGCAGAGTCGGAGACTCGGAGAGAACGAAAAGCAAATTGGCTTCAGCTACGGGCTACGATATGTATTTAGCTCAGCATCGAATTAAACAATGATTTTCTCAGATAACCAAACGCGGTAAGTTGGAATCCTGCTCCAAATCTCACTGATCTCTCGGGGAAAATTCTTGAATACTTTTTCGGCAACTGACTGGTAGTAAAAATGTACTGAATAATTTTTTAATACTGTTACTTCTCTAGATGTTAAATATGTAGATCTTTTGTTAACATAAAGGTTTATTTCCGTATACTCGCTGTTCTATACTGTTAACCGTATGATTGTAAAATGTAAAGTAAAGCCAGAAGTTTCTGCATCACTGAAAAATGTGGTTAATTTTTAATGTATTTCAAAACTTGTCAATTACCATTCAGCAAAAATACACATTTATTAACTGTAATTAATTTATTGTTTGTTATTAGTTGGACATTGGACATCCAACCAATGTTTTAATGACATTTTTATAATGTCTCTTTCTCGGATTGGAAACCAGTTCTTCAAAATATCAAAATATTCTGGTTGGGCTTTTTTGTTGCTTACTGCCTACCTTTCCCTTAAAAATATAATTTAAAAAATGAAAAATATGTAATGTAATAATATCATATAAGCATATTATGATAAAAGATAAACTATTTGTTTAATTTAATTTACATTTTACATACATATTATTATGTATTAAGCTTTTATTAAGTTATGGAAAGATGTCTATGCACTATGCAGCATTTAGTATACGGAAGATTTTTATGAACCTTCTATTTTTTTATCTTATATTTATACCGTAGTATTATATAGTTTAATTGTAATGTCACCTAAAGCTAATGACAAAATCTTATCTTTTCAGAGAAAATTGTTCGAATTCCGGAAATTAAAAAGGCTCTCAAACCATATAGATTGAAAAACAATATTTACAGAAGTCAGTCTTTGCTGTTGTCAATCCCGTTCTTCCAAAGGGAATATTCTACAGTAACTAGCAAAGTTTCGGTTTCAAACACTAGCAAGATGCATAGTGAAGAGGCTATTCTTGACTCCCCGACCTTTCGCGTGGTGACCATCCCTGCTACTCAAGATAATTTCATGTACTTGGTAAGTGACAAAAATTAATACAAATTACGATTTAAGAGGAAGAAGCAAATACAAAAGGAGGAGAAGTAGGACGGACCTATCTTAAAAATATGAAAACTTCTTAATCATTGTAAATACAGCATTATAGTAACAAATAGGGCTAACTTCCCATATGACCTTTACGTGTAACTTCTAATTTGATTTTCGGGGTTCAAGATTTCCTTTTTTGTATTTGCACTTGCTCTGTATTTTGCTGTGTTAAAGCTTAACTCATGTTTCATAAATAAGTTGTGGTTTGTGAAATTACAATTTAATTTCTCTCACAGATTGTTGACAAGAGTTCCTTACAAGCTTTCGTTGTGGACCCTGTGGAGCCTGAAACTGTGCTGAATGTAATCAGAAAACAAAATGTAACCCTTACTGGAATTTTGACTACACACCACCATTGGTTGGTTATTCGAAAATGCGTATACTGTACTAGTTACTAAGTAATTTAATCCTGATCTCATTCTGTACATCAATTATTATGTAGATGTAGATAATAATATATATTTTATGTATTATTTATTGCAACCCAATAACTATACATTACATTACCTTAGTATAGGTTATTGTATAGGTGTATACATTATTCCTTATCCTACTAATTTCTTCCGTTGCATCCTTTAGCTTTGACCTTAAGAAAACCCAAGAGTACATTGAACGCAACTCTTTGTGTGTATCACTTTTCTTATCACAATATGACAATATTAAACCCATGTATTGTCTTTTATATAGACGAGACGTGGAGCAAGTATGTAGCAATGGTAATGGTAATGACAATGATTTAGCTAAAGCAATTATTTACTTGATTTTGTGCACTTATGAGTAATCTCACAACTCCTTTAATCGCTTGTAGACCTTCAAAAGGACATTTTAAGTTATTCCTAGCAAAGACTTTAGCTCACCTATAGCTATGTAGAGATTTAGAGATTGTATAAATGTGTACATTTTTAAATATTTGCTCTTTTATTTTTTTTTAATTGATGTTCCTCCCAATATATACAAGTATGCGAATGTTAATTATAAAACCTCATTTATTTTTGGCTCTTTAGGGATCACGCTGGAGGCAATGAAAAGATGGTTAAAGTTTACCAAAGTGAGAATGGAGACAATACAGCCAAACTTGAAGTGTATGGAGGAGACGATCGAATTGGAGCCCTGACTAAAAAGGTACAGCAAACCTACTTAGGAGTCGATGCTTTCAGTTTGGGGTATCTCTAACGTGCCCAGTTTCCAACATTACCTTTTAACACACAGAGCTTAGCGGTCTCTCTATATATTACGTCACCAAATTTTATCAAGTCAAGCTCGTAGTAGCTTAACCGTCTCAACAAGACTACAGCAAACCGAGAATAGAGTAATATTGCAGGGATTGCTATAGTTGGCACGTTGTAGTGCGGTTTGTTCACTTTACTATTGTATATTTTTAAAAGTTTGTGTATTATATGAAGGTTGGGCAAGGAGATCGATTCCAACTTGGATCATTGACAGTTGAATGCTTATTTACACCATGTCACACTACTGGGCACATCTGTTATTTTGTTAAACCTACCGAATCAGCGAATGAGGATCCTGTTGTGTTTACAGGTTTGATTAATTTCTAATTCCGCAATCTATGCACTATTCATTGGGGCAATAAATTACTCTACAAATATAAATGATGTTTACTTATGATCGTTGTCTATTAAAATGTGTTTTAGGAGACACCTTGTTTGTTGCTGGCTGTGGCAGATTTTTTGAAGGAACCCCACAAGAAATGTACACCGCTTTGGTAGAAAAGCTGGGCCAACTTCCTCCTAAAACGGTACTTATTAAATATTATCATTAAAATGTAATGCCAACAGTATTGACAAACTTTGGACACTTATTAGTGGTATTTACTTTACTTTGGTTCTGTTATCGCAGAGAGTATTTTGCGGCCACGAGTACACCGTAAAAAATCTTAAGTTCGCCTTGTCTGTCGAGCCAAATAATGAAGAAGCCAAAGAGAAGTTGTCCTGGGCGGAAAATCAGCGTTCCAACCGATTGCCAACCGTACCCTCTACAATTGCCGAAGAGAAGGATATCAACCCTTTTATGAGAGTTGTTCTTCCTCAGATGCAGCAACAAGTGGGCGCTCCAGATTCCATCGGTTGTATGCGAATCCTCAGGACTATGAAAGATAACTACTAAGAAAGGAATTGTTATATCAGTATCACCGGCAGCAATCTATATTCCAACATAGTGAAATTCACATAATATATATATACCTACCTATAGTTGTAAGTTAGTTAGATTTGTCAGGAACTAAAATACTTATTTCAAAGATATTTAGTATAAAGGCTGATTTAAATGATAGAAAAGCCTACCTTGGTGGATATGCATAACATAGAATAAGCGGTACTACTCTACTGAAACTGGAGTCCTGCCTGATTGCTTTATATTATAGGTGATAGGTACCTTATTGTGTCATTGTGATATACATTTCCTTTGAATTTCTGTATTCTTCTCTCTGTTCTGTATTATAGCACAGCACATTGGGTAATTAACTCGTTCTTGTTAGTGTACCAATTTAGTCTTTGATATATTAATATATGCATATTACGGTGCATAATTGAATATTTGCTACAATAAATTCTTTTGGTTATTGTTATTATTGACACATTCTATTACTAAGTATTACTATCGGTTGATAATTATTGTTACGTGCATAGTTCACATACATTCATTTGTTGTCCCATTTCGTTGTATTTTGTTAAATACCTTGTTTGTATTCAATTGATTTTGCGACACGTTTATGAACTCATGTTCTTCAATACTATCTGTAAGTATAAACTAAATGTTTTACTATACATATTTTACAATTGGTGTTACATTTTATATAGAGTTTGATGTAGGGATATTACCTGTGAATAGTTTGTTTGTACGAAATCTATCATACCAATTCCATTATTTCCATTGCACATATTCGATTTTAGGCAATAGGTATATATATATATTATACTGTAGGCATACTGGAAAACTGGAATGTAGATCTTCATATTATAGTAGTTAGTAATCTAAATAATATGTGTTATATTCATGTTCATAAAAACTGGACTTACTGGAATTATATATACAGGAGTAGATTCTATTACATCTGAACTGATTGGTTGATATTGTGGGTCGGGTTAAAGCATACTTACAGTACTTACATAAACTGGATGGAGGATGGAATACTACATCACAGAGCGAAGGGACAGGTTATGAAAATACATTAAAACTAAACGGCCTTCGACATTCTTAAGGTGACCTGATCGGGGCCCCTCTTTTTTATAAAGCATGAGCATGACAACACATTTTTGACATCTAATTACTTATATTTGTATTTAGTTGTTCACGTTTCTTTTCTGTGACCAATAAATATTATTCTTGCAGCAGAGGTAGAAATCACATGGATTGGACATAATTAACTAGTTACCAGTTATCCATAAGTAAATCGTCTTCATTCAATTCGCCAGCTTGAGACTATTAGCTCCCAAAAATCCATTGCCAATACTTATCCGTCAAATTCAATGCAAACAAGAAATAATTTTTAATTCTAGCTGTGTAAGATTTTCTAGAGATCAACTTCTATGTAGTGTACCTGTACACCCAACCAAAAGGCAAGGACGGGAATAGTGCAACCTGTTTAAGCTTACTAAGTATCTATCTATATAGATGCATGCATTGATATTGATACACAACGTAATTTTTACTTCCGATAAGCAAAAAGTTGAGGTTGCTTTGTTTTTGACTGGATTGGGACTGGATTATCACGTAAAAAATGAGATCATGGAATAGTACGGACTTAAGATACATAATATGTACATGTATAATAAAATATGTAATATCTGCAATACAAATACAATGGTCCATTGACAATGATCCATTTCTAGTTACCTGGACCTGGACGTATTATAAGTACAACGCATACATTACATGTCTCAGGGTTCACATCTTTAGTGATAATAAAATCTCTCAAGGCTAACAGCAGTTAGTTCGTACCTCAACCTCGACCAGAGTGGTAAACTTAGTAAGTTGGTTTAATTTATTTACTTTGTTCAATACATTTCACTGTCCCTTTACATACAACAAGTAGGATTTAACTGTAGTACATTAAATACTTACATACTGATACATATTATTTGTAAAAGCGATCTTGATAAATAATTTTAGAATTAGTTTTGTGATAGTGGTCATTTCCATTTTTAAAGCGATTACAACTTACTTCGAATTGTTTAGCAGTTCTTACTCTGATAAAAAAGGTTCATCTCGTTATAAACTATTTATATGGAACACCATAAAGTTGGAGCTGCATATGATCCAAAAATAATATTTTTAGTAAACATTAGACGAAACATAAGCTTACTATCTCCACCCTTTCATTCACTACATGCGTCCAGGAATAAAATTGGCGGAACTACAAGATTTTCATTTCTATTACTACAAATATCAATTAACTATCAGTTGAAAGGCTTTAATAAACTTTCTTTCATAGAATGAGAGTAAGTTTAGAGAGAAAGTAAGATAGGTTTGATGTCATTTCATTTCTCAAAGCGACAAGTTACACAATAAGGGAAGTAAAGAAAGGGCGAGCTGAAATGTCATACTTAACAGATTCAGAGGTTGAAATCAAAGTAGAGTGTCATATTAGTAGAAATTAGAAGTAGCTACAGTTTGTCGCTAATTGAATTAAGGGAAGTCTTACACTTTCCTCTTCTGCTCGAGTTGGACTTGTCTTGGACTGCTGCACACTCGACTTTAATGTAAACTCTTTACTCTACTCTTTACTTAGTACGTTACGAACACTTTCTACAATATACACTATAACTACAGTATACAATACAGTACAATAACAAGAGTGTATTTAGTTGCTTACTTAAGTATTCTTATATAAATACAAATACTCTGAAATAGTCAGCAGAAGAGTGCTACCTTTACTGTAGTACTGTAATACTGTATATATAGATCAAACCAGACAAAGTGTGTCTAACTATAGATTTTGAGTTCAACTGAAACGATTCATATTTCTCTTAACTTGTAAGTGTAAGTTGTGCCTTAGAATGCAATCTGACCGAACCGAAGGAACGGAGTGCATCTTCCCTTCTCAATTTGTGTCGTTTCGTCGCTTTCCTTCCTTAACTTATTATAGCTTTAACTTTTAGTAAAACAGACAGCAAAACATGAGACACTCAAACTCAACTTCTATTAATTTCCTATTCCTATCTACTTTCACTTCCATCCCATCCCGAACCAGGTAAACTTACCTCTAAGGTGTAGTTGTGAGTAAAGTGGACGAAAATCTCATTGCTTTTCCATTGTATAGATATATATAACTAAACTAGGACAAAGCAAAGAAACTTTCTCACACAATATATATTTATGTCAATATATGGGATCATCTATTATTTAACAATATAAAAAATGCAAGTTAAGGTCAACATTAAAGGACAACTTTTTTTGAGCTATCGTTTCATCTCATCTTAATCGGACTTTAGTTGAGAATGTCGCTGACGAGAAGGGGATAACGCCGCACTCCTGGATACACTACTATACCACTTTTTTACATTCATATTTATTCAAGTGTTACCACTAGTATATAGAATCATTAATACGTATATCACATTATTATAATTATAATTATTATTACAAACATATTTAACCTTCTGTAATACTATTACATTGACTTCATGGGCACTGCCCTTAAGAAGTAATCCAATAAATAAAAATAAAAAAATAAAATAAAAATAATCGGACTTTAGTTAAATGGGTTAGAGAAACTCGAATTATCTACTACCTTAGCCAAAAAAACTCTATTTAATTTAGGCATATTTTTGGTCCACCAAAGTACGAGTCTCCTGATGTCTAATTTTGCCTACGACATAATATCTGTGTATACTCTTAACTAAATAAACACATTCTACTTATTCTTGCAGAATTCATAAAGGAAGCTAAAAAGGCTACAGAACAACAGTTTCTGCTTACTACATATTATATTATACCGTTGAGCGGAAGATATACATAAGAGAGAAAAGAGCCAGGCCAAACCAAGAGTTAAGTTCTAAAGATCTTGGAGAGGAGTAGCCTTTTCCAGTTGTTTGTCGACTGTCTGAAGTAAACTTGAGAATTTGCATGCACTGCATCTCTTTCCCCGCTCCTCTCGTCTCATCCTGCAATTTCAAGAAAGACAGTCTTAATTAATAGAGATCTACTTGTCCTATTCGTTATGATTGTGACTGACGGGCCTTTAAAGGTTAGATACATTTCATTTCAGCCCTTTGTTTATTATCTCCACATTATCCTGACATTTGCATAAAATATATTTCTCCCACCTCCATTTCTCCGAACCTTCCTTTCACACATTTCTCTTTCACATCGCTTTTTAGTAAAATGCCCCAATTAATTAAGATATTTTACTATCATTTATTTATTTGACTAAAAACGAGCAGTATTATGCGAGGCAAGTTGAGATTCGGCTTAAAATGTCGTGTACCGCATGGGGCTAGAATTATTTTGTCATTTTAGCTTCGATCCCTATGTGACATGGTTTTGTACATGATTGTGAATATTTTTAATGATTCCATGATTTTCTTTTAATCTAAACAGTACTTGAGTGGATTTGGCTCCGAGCTAGCTAGTGAAGATCCGCGATGCCCTGACTCACTCCCTAAATATCAAAATACTCCTCAAAAATGCCCGTACGGATTATACGCAGAACAATTGTCAGGAACTGCATTCACTGGTAACTGAGGATTTCTATGAACACTATGCCTATGGTGTCTCCTGATAACTATTACTATCAACTGTAGCGTATTAAATTTAATTAAGCCAATAATTTCGCTGGAGTTAATTAACTCCGCTATTTAAGACTATTTTGTATATAAAAAGATACTGAACGAATTAAGGGTAACATAAGCGTAAAAATAATTTAACTACCGATTTATTGTTTTACATTTGACATTATTTTTCTGATTGTTTAAATCTAATATTAGATCGACAATTTCGGTGTAGAAATAATCATTATACTAAATGTATTATAAACTATGCATACGTAGTAAAACACGTAAATCTGAATGCATGCATTTAGGCATTCAGCCAAATCGATTTATGCACCTGTGAAATGTAATGTGAGTGTAATGCGCTATTTTATATGAATTCCTATTGTGACAGCACCTCGGGAGTCAAACAAAAGAAGTTGGCTTTACCGAATCCGTCCTTCCGTTCTTCACATGCCATTCGAGACTGTAGGAAGCCATGAGGATACATTTCTCGGAAATTTTTCTAATATTCCTCCAAACCCAAACCAGGTAAATAGCGACAGAGTGAATTAAAATTAACCGGAAATTCTGGATGTGGTCTGGTTCTGGTTTATACTTTCTGTTCTGAAGAACTCATGTTAATAAATCTGTAGATGAGATGGCTACCCTTTGCATTGCCCGAGGTGCCTGGAGTGGATTTCGTCCAAGGTATGAAAACGGTTTGCGGAGCTGGAGAAGTACTGGGCCGAAAGGGTCTCGCGATTTATGTCTACACTTGCAACACATCAATGGAAAACAGAGCTTTCTATTCTGCAGATGGAGATTTTCTCATAGGTATGTGCGCTTTTGTATTGTCTGGATCTTGTTTATTGTTGTACCTTCAATACATAACTGCATTATACAATAATGCACTACATACTTATACTATTATATGGCACATGCATTTTTGTATAATATTGTGTTAAATTCTATGGCAAAGCTTTCTTATCGGTAGCAAAGGTAAGAGACAAACTTTTCCATGGATAATATAAATCTATATACGCATAGTATACTTACTTCTATAGAAAATCCTATCTTTTCGCTATTATATAGACCTCAGTATATATTTACAAAATGTACACAGCTTTCTCCATTCAATTTTAAGAAACAAAATTTGTTTCTACACAGGTAGCGGCATGTATTCCAGATATTACGGTATTTGCACCAGTTTCAGTGCCAAAATAGTCAATACCCAGTGTCAAATATAACAAGCTCTTCCAGCAATAACTTTAACTCTTCTTAGGTGCTCGGCTCTCTTTAGATTTTTATAAACAGACTTGTAAATTCACCTGTCAGGTGCTCCTAGTGTCC
This sequence comes from Tomocerus mixtus, assembly GCA_034694165.1. Taxonomy (NCBI): domain Eukaryota; kingdom Metazoa; phylum Arthropoda; class Collembola; order Entomobryomorpha; family Tomoceridae; genus Tomocerus; species Tomocerus mixtus. The sequence continues at coordinate 37,541 of JAQFYC010000506.1, forward strand.
GACTCTGATTTCAACTTTATTTATAGACTTTTGTCAGGCAGGACACCTCCACTACTGTTTCTATATTCTTCGTAATACCATTTTTCATCGATCGAACATTCAAAGTTGAAACTTTCTCTACGTGTTCTATTATTGTACGAATACTATTAACCCCGAGGTGAGGGCGAGTGCCACTATTTCGGATTCTTTAAAGTATATGTGCGTATGTACTTATACCATATGTATCTGGATGAAAATTGTTAATAGAAATAAATTTGCAGTTCCCCAACAAGGCTCCCTGGACATTTCAACTGAATTTGGGAGAATGATTGTATCGCCTGGAGAAATCTGCGTGATTCAGGTATAAATAACAGTTAAGTCATAATTATTTTATTGTTTCCCACTGCCTTCTACTGCATAATACTGCCTGGAGGGAAACGAATGGATATCTTTATTGAGCTCGAGCTATAAAATTAAAATCAGAAATTGTGACGGAACTGCCGTCCGTCCCAGTCAAGTCAGGCACAATACAAGCCAATGCCGAATATGCATATGCATGCTACATACATGTAATTCTTCCATATATAGTACGATATATACTAAAGACGACATGATGAGACTACTTTCAGCAAACTCAGAATTATATTTTAGTATGCACAGTATGCAGAATGAAGGCCCACTGCGTATCGCCTTTTGGTGAGAAACTGCTTCTAGGAAATCAGGCGTAGAAAGCGTAGAAAATGCAACAAAATCTAATAAAGTCCTCTAAAGTACGTTAAAGAGCATTGGTTTAGTGTGTTACTAATGTTCGTTATAGATATTCAGTGACAGTGATAGCTATCTTTGTCTTTATGTCTCATAAAACGTGGAGATGACAGACATAAAATTTTACGATTATGTAAAAGTTAAGTTGTACAGTCAAACACAAGATATCTCATTCAGGGAATGAATGAACTGTGAACTGAAATATTGCACATTATTATAAGGAACTTTGGAACTCAAGGTTTTCTCTAAATCTGTTGTAGAATGTAGTAGCCTAATGATGAAGGCTATACCCTATACTGTCATTATCTACATACTTCATGTATTTTCATGAGATATTGAAGAAAACCCAAATATTTTTGTTTTTTTGCATAGAAAAGAAAGCGTAATAAATATTTCAGATCTTTATACTGACTATAGTTTGCATCAAATAATATAAAATTGCAATATGCAAGAAAACAGGTCGAAAATTCGTAATTTTGTTTATTTTTAACTGATATTTTTATTGCTCAAGTATAGTATGAAGGTATAATTAGGTGCTAATTATGTTTCCTTACGAATATATGTAGCAAGGTATGCGGTTCTCCGTAAATGTCGATGGGCCAACCCGGGGATACATCCTGGAAGTGTTTGGAACTCACTTTGAGCTCCCATATCTGGGACTGATTGGTAAGTCAACGAAACTCTTATTTTCTTAGAACCAGGTTTGACTTTGCATGGCATTTTAAGAACTAATCAATTCTAATGGCACATAATTAGCACGAATATAATTACGGTACTGTACCGTTTATGGATATTGCCAAATATATAAGTGCTAGGTACTAAATTTCTGCTATACGTACACAAAATTAAAGAAGTAACATATGTACTTTTAACGTCTGTGTAGCTCGTTCTATGTACTATGTTATGTAAAAGTAGATTTTAAATTCTCAGAAAGCCATAGGATCTTCTGCCACTTTAAATTACAGTAAATCTTCCGGGAGATTGGATCTTTTGCAAATATTCTAAAGAGTATATGTGTAATAAATATGTGTAGGAAGAAGGTTAAGAAGAAGAAAGCTAAAATGCAAATACTTATACTATAAAACTGTTGAATGCGTAGGTAAGGTTTAATCAGGTTAGAAGTTTAAGGTATAATGGAATTTACATTCACTAAATAGCAGCAGGGGTTTGCATTCAAACTTTCTAGCTTTCTCTCTGTCCTTTACCATATGCCATTATACCTTAATATTTTTAGAAGCATACTCATACTCACACACATATCAGTATAATATGTCATTTGCAAAGTAGAGTCTGTCACGCAATGCAAAATGTAACGCAGCCAAGCCAAAGCTAAAGGTTCCTCTAATTAAGAAGTAATAATATTTATATGGAGCCTACTAAAGCTGAATTGTAGTTCAGAAGTTGAAACCGACAGAGGTGAGTTGGTTAACATTGGAAAAACATTGTCCAAGTTAGAAATTGTTAACGTAAGCACTAATTACGTGCATTATCAATGTAATTATTGTTTATATAGGCAATAAGTGGGTGCTATTAAGGATAAGCCTGTCTATAATGCCTATATAGTTTTAGTATGGACCATAGATTATGATAGAAACGAATTATCTTGTTGTAAATGGCATATTAGAGATTGTGAGATATTTATTACAATGTAGTGCAGTTATTGACTTGCTTAATATTTGTGACCTATTAACGATTAGCTTTAAATCTCTGGAACTTGAACTTTTGAACTCTGCAAAGAGAAATCAAAAGGAGAAACGTAGTAGGAACTGTAATATGCAATGGCAGAAAGGAAAAATATGATTATTGAAATTCACTTTAACCTTTGCAGCCGTTTCTCTTCTCACTTTCCAACTTATACTTAAAGTTTAACTTTTTCCTTTCTCCGAATCTCCTTCAACTTGAACTTTCATTGTGGTCTGATTCTGGGTCTGGTTCTGGTCTGTACATGTAAAGAATGTATATATGTATGTATAAATGTATTTAGATAAGATAGAATGACTACTATATGCTATAGGTAGTATATTAGAGAATTTAACTACATATGTTTACAGGAGCGAATGGTTTGGCCAACCCGAGAGATTTTTTGCATCCCACAGCCAGTTTTGAGGACCGAAGTGTAGCTCAGTTCACTATAGTGGCCAAATTCCAAGGAAAATTGTTCCAAGCTCAGCAGAAACATTCTCCTTTTGATGTCGTCGCTTGGCACGGAAACTATGTACCTTACAAGTACAACTTGGACCATTTTATGACCATTAACACCGTCTCCTACGACCATGCGGTATGTATTTTATATTCATTTTTCCTTCTCTTATTACAATATAATTACATTTCTTTTACACATGCAAGCAAGGAAACATAACACATATCCTTATCCTTATATGTATGTACAATAATAGTTACGGGTTATAAAACTCTAACGTTTCCCCTTTCACGACACTATATTCCTAGATTTCTCCTTTCTTTCTCCAGATTACAATTCATATTTATACAAAAGGAGTGAATACGGGAACAAAAGCAAACTTGTTGGTTTGGGATCCTTATACTGTACCTATAATATATTTACTTAATTGACCAACGTTAGTGTGCTATTTGCATTAAGGCAGCAGCATGGAGCAATTATACAAATCCGCAGTCGTATTCCTGCGAAGGACTAACTTAAATAGTAAACACCGCAGCGTCTTCATGTTTCCTTTAGCCAATGTCATTCACATTGAGAAAAACACGCATTACATGAGTAATGTGTCCTTTGATTTTATCATGTTTGTGTGTGTGCCTTATAAACGTATGTATAAATATGAATGTGTACAATATAGTGTTTACGTACCTTGCCTTAGTACCTTATAGCATTCATATATAGCTCTATTATTCCTAATTGCTGAACAAATACTTTAATTGCCAAGAAAATTAACTCTGTGGGACAGTTTTGCAATTCAATTTGAAAACTGTCAGTCACAAGGTACCGTTTGTAGTTTATAATGTGGGATAGAGATAATAGAATATATGATTTGCTAATCCGAGAATCTGTACAAATTATTATTTGTCCTAATAAGTACGTAGTATGTAAATTGCTTGGAATCTCTCGACCGATATAGGCTAGATACAAAAGAACGTGTGCGTGAGTGACCTAAATGTTAGAAAACTATGCTTTAACTTTTCTCAGCAGTTTTCAACAATTACTACTATACTACATAGCAAACCAAACAGTAATTTGAAAAGATGCAAATAAAATTAAATGAATATATGAATTTTTAGCAAAAGCCTGCCTGCATTATTTTTTGCCAAAATACATTTTGTTATTAATTTCTATAATAGGTATTGTTTCGTCTTGACCATCGTGCATTTGTAAGTTTATGTGTGGAGTAGACTTTGAGGACTTCGTGCATCTCAAAAGTCTCAAACATATGGCAAACAGGACAACTACTAGCATTTACCGATCACCCTATGGTTTACAGTGGCACTCTTGTGTACAAACTATGCAATAAGTAATACATAAGCCACAAGTATACAGTTATTGTGTTTTGGAAGATATTCTTCTTGTTTTGGATTGGGGAAACAATACAATTACCACCATGGAGCAAAGAAACGATAACATAAACAACAGCATGAAAAAATATGTCCTGTGGTTTATTTCTTGCAAGTTGAATGAATCAAAGTTTATGACAATTTACAAAGATTTATCGCATTTCTTTAAAACATTTAACAGAACAATTAAAATGTAAATAATTTTCACTACATAAATTGAGTTCAACAGAGTCAGGGCAAAGGAAAGTTCTCAGGGCTTAATTTAACAGTTAAAAATAATGGTAAATATTGTATAATTAGCTGCTTGAGCCTTGAAATAGCAGCTTCACTGCATTTTTTCGTATCTTCCTTCATATACATTCATTAGAATTGAAATTGGTATTAATCTACTCTACATACCTAGAGTTTGTTTCTGAAATAAACAATAAGTAAATAATATTCGTAGTTGCGAATGTAATAGCTTCTTTACAATTATATTAGTATGGTTACACGTATAAAAGTAATATTTACAGCTGAATACATAATACTATATAGCAAATCTGCTTATATAAGTGTAATTGTATATTAGCACATATATAACATATTATTCTTGCTTTTGTTAAAGACATGGTCTGATTATGCTATTCAGTTCAGCTGATTGTTGCATGCAAATTGTGAGCTTATCTCACGTTGGCCGGTTCACACCATTGATCAAAAATATGATGTGCCATTTCCTCTTTCGTAGCTTTTTGCACGGACTTTACTACTTCAGAATGCTTTCTCTTTTCCTTTGTTTCTGTCATTTAGCTAATACTGTGCTAATAAAAGCCACTTTATTAATAAAGGCAACGAGTGAAATTCGTTTGGGTTTCTGTTTTGTAGACGAATACGTAGAATAACACTTAAGTCAAGCTTAAGTATTCTAAGAATACTTGTTATAGCATAATGTTGTATTGTACAGGTGAATTATTTGTACTAGAGGCTTTAACAAAGTCAACCATTGCATTGCGTGGTATATTATCCTTAAGCTTTCTTTTTTGCATGTAATATATACTAATACGTATTTAGCCACACTTACAAATTCATTGTTCTATTTTGCCTGTGGCTGAAATGTGTTGAAATGACACTTTTGCAGGTAATGTTGGAATACTGTATTTGGAAGGCTTAATTTGAAAAGTCGCATTTAAAATTTAAATACAGATATGTAGACTAACTATTGGTTTTATTTTCTTTTAGAATAAATATTTCATTTATTGCCATTTTTTCCTTCTGGAAATATTCCATTTCCATGTCGTGTGTTTTGGAAATGAAAAAAAGTATGCTAATGAATTTTTGTGGATTGGACTTCTAGTAAATATTCTACAATGTCTCTTTATCTTTAAAATAACTCAAACAATAACACGTTAAAAGTTGTAGCATGTGGAGTTGAAAGTAAGGTCAGAAAATGGAACGTGAGATAAGAGCGATTAGAGTACGAAGGGCACAAGTTGAAAGAACTTTAATAACAACGTTTTTCTATAACTCCTATTGTTTACTTACTTATATTAACGTATAGTTATACACACGTAAACTTTGTGACACTGTCCCAAACTAGGTAAATTCAGTCCACTTTAGAAAAATTATTACCATTTACATACATTTGTTATTATAAGACATACTGGAGCCGTAACCATTAGTCTTGTACATATTTACATTATACTGCACCCTGGTTTGAAAGAATTTTTCATTATATATGGACAGTGTACTGTATGTGTGCTGAAGTTGTATATTAGAACTGTAACTATTGTAGAAGTAATTTTACTACAGCATGTAATCGAGCAATGAGTCATAGTGTGATATGCTAAGAGTTTATTTGACGCCTTCACTTTTTACGATTACCACATTTCATTGGAGACATTCGGTACACAGTCCTAATATTTACATTACAGCTTATAACTCACATAAGTGCCTATACCTACACTGAATATGTACGTATTTTGCTAAGACAAACCAAATTCTTTTCACAATAGTGTACATGAATACTCGGAGATTATACGTACTTAATTTTTGTTGGCTAAACTTGAACTCAAAGTTTGAGTATTTCCAATATCGGTGAAATGTAAACAGTATCCTAATGTGGACATAGAAATTATGCATCAGCAGCAGTCAAAGACTTTCTTCAAGGATAAAGTGTATGTACACTTCGTAATACTATTTAACGATGAACATTACATTACTGCACATATTTAAGAGCTCCTTTCGACTTTCGGTTGATTACTTTGTTAAATTATGGATTGTTTGTATACTTTATGATTTGTTTAACATTAAGTAGTTGAATATTGCGACGAAAAGGACAGAAACTAATTATAGAGACATAAATTAAGGTAAATAAAAAGGTTAAATGGGTATTGATAATTTTCTTATAAGGCAAAGAATGGCCAAAACATGAAAAACATTTCGATTCTTTTTCATTTGTTGTCTTCTCTTTGGTAAATAGCATCCTTGTCCTCTGTTGACTGTTTCTGTTTTTCATTTTTAACATTGTAGTCATTTTGTAAGAAGAAATACGATTTCTAGGTCTTTGCTACACGTGCGTTATCTCCCAACACAAAAATGCTTGCAAAGAAATAGTACATTGCATTTTTCGCATCACGCCACATCACATAGGCACCTTGTTATGTACAAATATTTCCTGGATACTACTTACTTTAGATTTGAGAGTTAGCTTTTAGGTCGGCTGGACTAGATGAAGCGTAAATGAGATTGAGATCCAGAGCGAATTTTCCTTTGACACTGAACATGTATTGAATAGCTTAAAACAAATAGAACAGAATCTCTAGTAATGCATACAAACAATACAAATACCAACACCAACACCAATTTTACTACTATAGGAATATTTTTACATTTCTATTTATACTGCGCAGTGATATCTGTAGCTATATTATATACTCATTCAATTCAGATCCTGTGCTACTTTTGACGAATGCTACACTACTTTGTCAAGTGAAGTCAACATGAGTTAGAGGAATGAGGAAGGAACAGATACATATTTTAGCTCTTCACACATGATACGAACTTTATGAACTTTAGCTGAGCGGACATAGGGAAAAGGATACACTTACTCAGGTCACCTTCATGTCACCGAATACCGACTCCCTCACAATTCATATAAATAAATGCGTATCTGTAGAGAACACATACATTTTCCAGGATACATTTCCATTTCCATCTTTACAGATCTAACGCAACATACTTTGAAAAAGGAAAGACTCAGCACAAAAGAATTCGAAATATTGCATACCAAACCAGACCAGACCAAACCAATAATAACAATAACCTTCCTATTGAACTATATATCGTACTTATGTACGGTACACCATTGCTGTATACATATTGTACTGTGTTACAACAAAAATATCCATATTTCTGTAGTATTATGCTATACTAGGTACTGTATTAAGAGAAAAAGACACGGATAGCTGAATTATAATGTATGTATTCCAAAATGTATGTATAAATGCATATAATCTGAAGAGGTAGTTATTTATGCACCTATATACCACCATATGTATACTATACGAATTATAATGGCGAGACAGTGGACAAAACAGTGTCTCCCTGTCTCCAAGTTGTTTTATGATGTCTACGCCAAGAGAATATGTAATACAAGTGAGGTTGACAGTGAAAAACAAAAATACTTAGTCGCCAGGCGAGCTGGACCACTATTCTTGCTTTCTCTTTGAACCTTTATGGATTTTCTCTTTGCAATGCATTTTTCTTTATTGTAAAAGTATGTTATATGGTTCTGTGTGCTTCTGGTTAAGTATGTGTATGGTGAAGAAGTAGTAGAAAATCAAATATATGCATGGACCTTTCCTTTTACACACATTCCCTTCCATATTCCATATTATTCTCTCAGAGGAGTACAAACCGGGTCTGGTCTGGCAACTAACGCAATATTGTTATGTACATGAATGAAAGCCGCCAATACTTACGATGACCAAAAGTTGAATATGTACACAATATATAGAAAAGTATAGTAATATGTTGAGTAGATTCGATAAGTGGATAAGTATACAAATGTGTTGGATGTTACGGAGAGTGAGAGAGTGAAGGAAAGTGCACAAAGAAGGGCGGGGGTGAGATCAGATCTGAAGTGTTTCTACTCACAAAGTGTGTAAGCACATTTGAGCAATATATGAAGCAAATAATGCGGATTCTGTGTTTTCCTCTGAATTTCAGGACCCATCAATCTTCACAGTGTTGACTGCCCCTTCGGTCCAGCCGGGAGTCGCAATCGCCGACTTTGTCATTTTCCCTCCACGTTGGGCTGTTGCTGAAAATACTTTCAGACCCCCCTATTACCATAGTAAGTCTATTTTAACAATACCTAACCTACACCATAGGAATTTACTTATATAATACAAATACGTATACTTCTATAAGGTCAATTCCTTTGCATTCTTATGCATTTCATTCTATTTCTCCTGTATAAATATTTGTCTGGATGTACGTATTGTACCAAAAAGTGGTGGTAAGACATCTTAATCAATATTGTTGGAGAAAGTAAAAATATCAACCTAAATTTATTTAAAGGATCCTGTGCAATATTTTATAAAAATAATATAATAAAAGGGCTGCTTCCATGTGCATGGAGAAATATATTTCGTTTCATTAATCAGCTTGCGTATTCTTATGCAGAGGACTGTAATAAAGTCATAAATATTTAGATATATCGTCGCCTATAAAGCAAATAAGGCCAATTTAACTTTTTCTGTAGCTTAAAAATAAGCCAAATTGTATGTTAGCCTTTTATTACATAGAAAAAGTTAAGTTGTCCCTTTCTGTATTTATATAGAAAGTTAAGGTAGCCTTTTGTACATCTATATATAAAGTTAACTTGGACTATTTTTCTTTATAGATGACGATATATAGGATTCATATTACCTCGGTATACAAACTAGTAATATTTCAGTATTTATTTAGTTACTTACATTTAAGGTTACCTTCAGAATGCACCAGAAGATTGATCAGAGAGTAACCTTAATGCACATCCATCATTTCCACCCTCCGTAGTTTAGATTCATTTTGAAAGGCTCATATCTTCTTTGATTTTATTCTGTCCATAGTCCATGTCACAGTCGATTTATAAGAGATGCAAGGAAGCGTGCTACCTCACGTCCTTGCCGTCGTGGCGTAATTGCTTTACTGCGTATGTACGTACATACAAAAGCACTCGCGTGCAAAAAATTGAAATAAATTCACTCTAATTACTAGGTTGGCTCTGGGTTACTTCCGGAAGGAACTTATGCAGGCGGTTACTACTATTATTTCCGTTGTGTGTGTTGGATGTTGGATTGGCTTCCTTGAAAGGAATGTTTTTGTTTTATTTGGTTATCTCTAAAATTCATGTTTAGTAACACAAATATTATTAGCGTCCCCGCATGCAAAATAACTTTCCATTTTGATCAATGCTCTCAATCCAACTTATATATAGATCAAATCTTGAATATGAGATAAAATACTAATAAAGATAAAAATGTCTTTAGCATGTGGATATAATGTAGTAGGCTTGTTATGAACAGGATTGTAGGTTATTAAAATCTCGGAATTATAATTTAGAAAGCCAGAGCAGGGCAAGGCACTACTATTATTTTTACTTATTGCTATAATACTGAATGAAAAGAGAGGAAATTGATTTTGACATTTACTTTTCATTTCATGGAGCAAACTCTATGCACTAAAATGCTTCCGGTTTTGCAACAAATTACGTTATTAAGTACTCTAATGGTAAATTGGAAAATAATGTGTATTATTTTTCAGCATAGCTGCAATTATAAATTATTAGATTTTATACAATGTTGGATATTGTAAGGCAACGCGAGATTATCTATATACAATACTACAACAAATGGATTTTATAGTGAAGTACACAACTAGGCAATCATATTATGATGCTTTCACTATGGTAGACTTTCACCCCAAAACTGCATCTCAATATTTGCATTTAAGTTGCGATTTATTACATACGTTTGTTAATTCATGGACTGAGGTTGATGCTAAAATCTTCAAGATAACTAACTATATCCGAATTTCAACAGAGAATGTTGAAAATTGGAAAATATTTAAATGCCGGTTTCGCAAGGTGTACTTTCTCCTGTACGATTTTGTTTAAGTAAAAAATAAAAGAAGTGAGCTACAAAAACTTGTTGCGACGAAAGTGTAGCAATTGGATATTTTAGAACCTCACTGTGCTAAAGACAATTGTACTTCTGGAGAAACATTGTCTACCTAAGGTTAAGCAATGAAAACACAGAGATCTGATAATGAACTGAAGTATATAAGTAGGTAGATGAAACTTCCTTAGTGTTTCCTCACATCACATGTATGTAAGTGCTCTGTGTATAAAAAGGTGCTTTAGCTCGGTCGTTGTAATTCTGTGTAGGATTTTGCTATTTTAAATGGTCTGTCTGTATTACACAACAGGGAACTGCATGGCGGAATTCATGGGGTTGATCAAAGGCAACTACGAAGCGAAGGCAGAGGGTTTTGCCCCCGGAGGAGCAACTCTGCATCAAATGATGACTCCGCACGGTCCTGATGCTCAATGCTTTGAAGGAGCCTCGAACGCCAAATTGAGCCCATCCCGAGTGGCGGATGGAACGATGGTAACAATTTCAAAGATTAACATTACATCACATTACGTGATATACTTTCTAAGGAGATGTCGATTTAGTGTTTATCTTTCTTTATCGTGTCCTGTCCTGACTTGACTTGACTTGCACTCTATATTCTACTTATTTTCAACATCTCTCTTATGTATTTCTCTTTATGGGAAAGATCTATTGGCAAGGTATGTAAGTGAGTAAATAGGAAAGATGTTGGAAACATTACAAGTGCAAATACTTTCTCTTTCTCAAGATTGCTGGCTGATTTTATTTTTTCTTACACGATGATATATATGTCAACATATGTGTTTACCTATTAGATCTGCATTTTTTAAATTACTATAGTAGTACAAGTAGCTGTATCTTGTATTTGTACGTGAATTTTTTACTACGAGCTGGAAAGATTTTTACTATGTGGATTTTGTTCCAATTACTTGGACAGTTGTTTACTTACTGATGCAGTACAGAGTTTTTTGACATTTCTGTCAGGCTTTCATGTTTGAGTCTTCCTTGTCCCTTGCGGTGTTGCCGTGGGCCTTGAATTGTCCCAATTTGGACAAGAAGTACTACGAATGCTGGCAAGGACTCAAATCCCACTTCAATCAAGAGGAGCCGTAAAAACCAACGAGCTGGAGCTGCCTGACTGCCTTCACATACATCGTCACTCCGTCCTCCTCTGTCTTACTCTATTTCCTGCAACGGTCCGCTATGTTCTGGCTGGACTCACTTTTTTCAACAAAACTTACAAGTACAAGTTTCTATAATAAGTACCGAGACTTTCATTGACATTTGTGTGTCACCTACTCTAACTTCTCCTCGTGGCTACAATCTACAATACAAACGTAAAAAGGGTTGAGGGTTCCGTTTAACAATGCTGTTATCATTTTCTTTAGAAAATATTTGCAAATGCATTCTATACGTATATTCTAATTTTAACATTTAATTTGCAGTTAACAATATGCATATTTATATTTTAAACTACATACGTATAGTACGTACAGTATGTGTCTTTTGAAATAAATCTAACCCTTTATTTGTCAGTTGTTCAGCAAACAAAACGTTTCTTTTCATATTTACATCACATCATAAATAGCACACATAATAAACATTCACTACTGATTCAGTTTTGATTTACGTGTACATTTATTGCCATAATAATGTAACACTATACTGTTATTATACAATCCAATCCGCCATGCCTTTCCATTTTGATTTTATCGACTACTTTCACTTTTACCATAGTTTAACCATACATAAGAGAAAGTAGTCCTAAATCTTGTTCTATCTGTACCATACTTATAGTATGTATACACATTTCTTAAAACAAGGCAAGGCATCTTAAATAAATATTCTTATATCTCACGCTATAGCCTTTCTACTATGCAAATATGCATCGCTTACTTTCCCCGCATCTTTTATGTGATGTGATGCGAGTCCATTAAACTCCACTTTCTACTTTCATCTCTTATTTACGGGATTCTAACGTGCTACTACGCTACCCTATTTAGTGTTCTAGTTCTAGTGAAATGTAACAACCTAATTTATGTACATATACTTATTTTCTCCATAATAATACAGAAATTGATACTCTTCCTTCCTTGTAGAAAGTAGATATTATAATTTTATCCCAATAAAAATGATTTTCCCTTGTGTACAAAGTGCAAATGCAAATAAATACATATAACTGTATGTACATATTATGGATGTTCAAGAAAAACACATAACATAACACTAACACATGCACACTAAGAAGTCGAGAACTTTAGCCTGTCTTGTCTATCGGATCTAGTTCACTTCACAGAATCACAGCTCGTCCTCTTCTTAAGATATTTACGTTTTACTCCTGTCACATCAATGGTACATTAGATTACTAAAGATATGTGGAATGTATGAACTGCATTAGATGGAGAAACGCCGCATTATTGGTGTGTATTATTCACCATTTGTTATGCTAGGTACTTTAGTTTGACTCTAAATCCAACATTCAGCTCCAACCACATGTATTTACTGCGTCATTCTCTATAAACAAACAAACACATTATCTCGAAACCAAGTTTCATGCATGTTATATGTATGTAAATACATGTACATATTATTATAAAACTTAAATAAACCATACAAAACGGATACAACCAAGTGGCTGAGCTAAATACTGCCACTAAACTAACCGTATTGTCAGTGAAAATAGCTTAAATTCTCACAAAATCTCACGTGCCCCATTATTGGGTTAAATTGGGATTCATATTTGGATTCTTTAGCTTCCCAACGATACCCCACTTGCCATATCTCTATTTAACAAATAAGAGGGCGTGACCAGAACTATATGAGGGTGTGGCCGTTTTGACTCACAAACTAATACAGTTCTCTGTTAGAACCTACTTTATGAACTTCTGAAAACAAAACTCAAAAAAGTTGAACCGTTCGAAAGTTACAGACGGAGAAGACTGACAGACAGACAGCACCGTCATTCGCATAAAGTGGTTTCTCAACCACTTAATAATGTCCCTAGTAATAGTTCTTTGTTCTATATTATATTAGGTCCATGATTATATTATATAGGAACTTCTTCGTTTATATAGTTTAGACAAACGCGTATCTACTCTTCTTATCAACTGCATTGCATACACTCTACATTCTACATTGCATAATAATATGAGGAAATGTTTATACACGGACTTTCCGTTGTAGTAAAGACAAACTAAACTATTTGCTCAGAATGAATTGTCTTGACGTGCCCCAAGTTTTAGCTAATATATTATACTAGGAGTAGGGAGGAAGTTGGAGTTGGATTGGGAGAAAGGTTCTTTAGGTAAGTATGTAAGTATATTAGATTCGTGTTTCTGCAATTCGCCTCAACATTCAAATGCATGTGGATTGGATGTGGAATATATGTGTACATGTACATAAGTACATAGGCATTTGGCATAGGACTGAAACTGAAGCTGATTCAATAAATTAGTTTCCTTTCGATGCATAATTCATGGAGTTTATCTATCTGTCACGGGATTGGATTGAGTCAATGTCTTGTCTTTCTGTGGCAGTCTTGGTTTGGCGAGAGTCAAGATAAAAGCATCTGCTTCTAATTTATGTACCTTCTTCTGTCTCTCTCTAACATGAACTCGAATGTGAATCCAATGCAGTGCACTGTTGATGAGGGAAACTAGACTTAATGTTAGTTCATCGTTTCATAGTTCTCCTCCCTGATTCTACTTTATATGAATGCATGTGCACAGACAGTCATATAATAAAATATACTTACATTTACATTACATATACTTACTAGTTACTACATAGTCAATCCCGTCTCGTCTCATTCGTCCTATGTATATAGTATTACATTTAAGAATTATAATACCCTAACTAAGTGAGACATAATCCTATAAACCGTTACCTAATGTTTTTCTAAATTCACTGCATTGCACTTCAGTTCCTCAACATCTCCTCTTCCATAACTAGGTACTAATAATATTATTATACTACAAACAAAGCTTTCCCTGGGAAATCAACTTTCTCTTTCTTAAAGGATGGAGTTTGAAGAGCCAAGAGCCTCACCACTCACTTCAAGTTTACAAATGCGGTGCAAAATTATTCATAACATAACTATGCAAAACTACTACTCAATGCACTACAACTAAAAAGAAATGGGCGTCCTTTCACATTCATTAATCTATTAGTAAACCAAAATAAATAATATTATTGTTTTCATTCTATTCTAGAACGTGAAATGGTTCAGACATAATTATTATACTTATAATTATAACTTAAGTAAGATTGCTCAATATTAGTAGGTGTTACAGATTTGCGTACAACGCTGATTTTGAATAACTAGATTTAGTTATCAATCTTATGAATAATATAAAGATAACAGATTTGGAAATAATGTGGTGCATTTACATTCTATTGTATTGCTAACAACTAACTAAATGACATTTTATTTATAATAAGTCAAAATTAATTTTCAATGATATCTAACATACATGTAATTGTAGCATTATTAGTATTAAGTAATTGACAATTAAAAAATCGCAATGTATCACCTCTTCATTTGCTTCTTTCAAAATTATGGACTAGCCTCGCTCCCAATGAATTACCAAGACATTAGGTTCGTCATTTGTGTCATTTCCTACTATTTGAGTAATTTGATCAAAGTTTTCTTCTGCAACTTCTGCTCCCTCACAGTTTTCAAGATTTCTAGTATTCTCAGATGCCTTTGAATAAAATCGCCCCCCTTCTCCTCGAATTCTATTCATTGCATGAACATGCCGAGACTGGTGGAGGTACTTCAAACGCTTAATGGGTACTCTTCCTTCCACGCTTAACCTTGTCCTAGCCTGTCGTCGCTTTAATATTCGGTGATACTGCTTCGCATTTACGTAAATTGGTGAGTCTTCCAGAAATTCTGGTACTGAAGGGGACATCATAGAACCAGTGCCCCCGTAGTGGCCAAGACCAGTTGTTGTTGTTTGAGGCGTAACAATATGATTATAATTAGTAGTAGCAGGGGTTACAGTTTCCGTTTTCACCTGATATTGAGCAGGTTGAGCTTCAGCAGCTTCATTCATATTCAGATTTACAGGAACTTGAACTCCTGGTGCAGCTGCAGAACAACCAAAACTGGCCCATTGTTGCAAAATGTAAGTTTGGCCGCCAATTTCTAGTAATTGTGTTTCTTGGCTATCAATTTTTGCAAGATGAATATTTACAAAACTTCCGAATCCGAATGGTGGTACTTGAATAGAGCATTGAGGAATTTCATTTCCAAACAGAGATTTGGAATTAGAATCCATCCTGAATCCTGAATGAACGTTGGATTGGAAGACTGTCTAAACTGCTTACTGCTTGGAAATGGAAGGAAGGGACTTTCAGCTATGTTATCAACACTGCAAAACAGTAAACGACACTATTTCAAAAAATATATTTCTTTTACAATTTAAAAATCGTACAATACGTACTATGCACATTTTGCACATTGTAATTTGAAAAAATGCTCCGTTTTAGTCGGAAAAGTAGTGCAGTAGTTAATAATCGTAACTTACCTGACTTGTTGTGACGTGACAGCAGTTAGTGTAAATGAACTAATTGACGTAAATGGATAATTGATTTCGACATTGACAGATTGACACTTGCAGTTAGCCTCTGATAATGGATCGCCACAATCGCCAGCAGCAGCTATAAAATATTATGCGAAAAATCGAAGACAAATCAAATCAAATACACGAACTTACTAACAGTAACATCTAACGAGGCGAACAGGACAACTCGATCCTGCGTACTCTGCGGTGAATGGGTTATCACTGCTAATTATTTTACTAATTATGAATTACTTCGATAATGAGTAATACGAACACACGTGCTAACTAAAATTAATTTAGTTTCTTTACTCAATTCAAAACAGTCAATATTAGAAATTGTAATCATCTCCAAAGTTCGACACGGCGAGATTTCTTGTATCAGAAAAAACTTCAGGGAGACAAGTGACAAATAATAATTTCGCAACTCAGAACCTGACGATTAGTGAAAGCAGGGTTTTACTTTCTCAATTCGTGGTCGTGGTATGTAAATTGGTGAAATTGCAAAAGTACGTAAATTGCTATTTTCAGCCAGGGCATTGTGGTACACTCTGAATACGCAAGAAGAAAGTATTCCTTTCCCTTTAATGAAAAAGTTGGCTCTTTCTACTTTCTCTGATTTGTTGCTATCA